>APFE030734437.1:48139-128391 GCA_000404065.3 Pinus taeda
AACCTTACATAAAATGCAGCCAATACATATCCAGACATTAGCAACAGAAAATTGAGCCAAAATTTTCGTATTCTTTCATTTCTTACAACAATTATGAAACCATACATCAACAGCTTAAGACAGGACCAACATTTTTTGAAAAATTTCGACACCGCCCTCCTCCTATGTCAGACTCTCTATTAATTATCTATAAGCAAGTAACAAAAATATGTTTGATGGCCTCAACCTGCCTGAGGGAAACTAGGTTTGTTGGCCACCGATCAGCATCATAAGCCGTCCAAAATTTAAATGGTATGATCATTATCATCCATGCTAAGTTTTCTACTGTATCTACTATATGCTTAATCCTTTGACTTGTAAAGTAAATGCTATCCATCATAAAAACAAAATTTACTTTCTAGAACTCTGCATCAGTCATCAAATGACTCAATAGGTGTCGGGTCCTTGGCACTTGACCTGGGCACTTTATTCTATAGCAAGGTTTGGATTTTCTTTTCCATTTGCCCAAAACAAAGGTTATGGTGGTATTGGTGCACCTGCACCACCTAGATTTCCTTTTGGATGTCCTTTAGACTTATTTCCTCCTAGTGGGCTTGCACTGGTTCTTCTCTGTCCTTATATGTTTCCATGGCCATGGCCATGGCTAGTAGGTTCTTCATGACCCAATTCTACTAGATGATCCGTCTGAACAGTGTTTGACGACCTTTGGTATGCCCCATGTCAATGAGAAATGGCTCCCATCCCTCTATTGAAAGTTCTTCATTTACCGCCTTGGCATTTAATTCTATCTCCCAAGTTGCTATTACAACTTTTACCTGTCCTGGCATTCCTGCATGGTATGCATGCATTAAGTTCTACATGCTTTCCTCCCCTGTTTTCCTTCCCATTTTTCGCTGGGTTTTGCTCCCTGAAGCCACCGGTTCCTACATTTTCTTTTCTGCCTGTTTGCCTACCCGCCGACCTCCTTTTTTTCCCTTCCTCACTTTTTCCTCTTTACCTACCCGCCAACCTCCTTTTTTTTCCCTTCCTCACTTCTGCCTTCACCATATTTTCCTTCTGTAATTATTTCAGTCCCCACCCCTCTCACGTTCTTACCTGCTTCTGATGACAGAGCACCGAAGTCTGAATGGTAGAGGAGTTAAATAAACCTGTAATGTTAACATAAGTGCAAACATTAAAACCGATTCGAATTTCATTCATGGCCTACTGCCTTTCCTTATAATACTTTTTTACAGAATACCAACTATGAATTTTCTCTTGGCAACCTGGTTGCCCCCAATTCCCTTCCCATCTTTCCTTGGCCCTTGCTGTGCAAAATAATAAGGGTATCACTTCTCTCCTCCACTCAAATCCCCCCTTGGATTCCTTAAACTCGGATCCACACTGTGGTCCAGCTCCACTCCCAAGAGCTGGCAGACAAGGTTTAGGGTGACCAAAGTTAGGAATGCAAGGTGTTGGCTCCGTTTACACCATAAGGGTAGATCCACTAGACTTGATATGACCCAACATCTCCCTCCTATCATTACGAGTTCTGGCTTGCCCCTGTAATCCATCTCGACTCAAGATGACTAAGAATTGATTTGGGTGCCCACACCATATTCCCCCTCGACTAGAATTTTGGCTCTCGACCCACTCATGCCCCCATTTCCTCTAAGGAGTGCTTACCTTGGAGGCCCTACCAGACGCACTGGGGTTTCGGGCCCTCTCCTCCCTACTGATATTCTGCTGCCACTTAGGATTACCCAAATGCCGTGCTCAGACCCACTAGTCAAGCTTGCCCCCATTACTATTCCACAATATCTCTTTCCTTCCCCTTAGGGTTTGAATGCCCCCCATTAACCAGACTAGCCAGGTTGAGCCTATCTTCCATTTCCCATATTGCTCTCCCCACTAGTTCTGGACACTACCAGACCTCCGTAGGCTGTCAGAGGAGCCATGGCCTCTTCTCAATCCCAGGCTGCTGATTTTCACTATGGAAATTGCCAATTTATTACCCAAGGATCCGAGAGTCCCTCCTAACCCTCCACATATCCCTTCTTCCCCCACCTTACATAAAATGCAGCCAATACATATCCAGACATTAACAACATAAAACTGAGCCAAAATTCTCGTATTATTTCATTTCTTACAACAATTATGAAACCATACATCAACAGCTTAAGACAGGACCAACATTTTTTGAAAAATTTCGACACCACCCTCCTCCTATGTCAGACTCTCTTCCAATTTTGCAACATTGATGCCAAATCTAGACTTAGGAGAGCTCAGTTTACATATCACTCTCTTTCCAGGTCGATGAAGGCAGAATCCAAGTGTTGGCGACAACCCCTTCTCCTACTGGTCTGGTTCTCCTCTCGACTACAAACCTCATCTCCTGGCTCTCATTCTCTTCTCCCACCTTACATGCATTCACTAATCTCTCTCACCACCTTTCTGCCTTGAATGCTCACCCAGCTACCCATTTGGTTTCCCGAGGCTTCCTCCACTTGCCTCATTCTCTCGGTTCCTTCAGCCTCATTCATGTGGGGTCCTTGGATGGGATGCCCATGTACCCTCTTCCTTTGTCCTTCAATCATGAGATTGATCCCCTTCCGGATTCGGGCCCCCTTCCCACCCCGATTAGGGGTTCCATTTTCATAAAATATAGCCATGTATATAAAAGAGAATTTTGGATGTATAGCCTCATGTATAAAAGATGATATTGGTATCTTAGATGTATGGCCTCATCTATAAATGATGATTTTGGTATCTCAATGTATAGTAATTATGGATTTTGCATCATGCATTTGTTTTCCTTCGAAAATGTCTTTTATGTGTCTCATTTTTTTTCCTTGCAAAATAATGTGGCATGTTTTCAACCGTATCTATTTCACAAAATTTTTAGATGTTTCCACACACACACACACACACACACACACACACACACACACACACACACACACACACACACACACACACACATAGATATATATATATATATTAATGTGGATTATGCTCTATGCAATTTTATTTCCCTTTTTAGGTTATGTTTGAAATAACTTCTCAGTTTACCAACAAATCTTGGAGATGTGAAAGGAATTTGTTGATATTGTTGAAATCATAGCTGGAAAACACTCTGACAATGCTCGTCCCAAACAATCGCAACCTCTAAACATTCATAACTTAACAATTCTAAAAAAAAATGCTTATATTCAATTGCATAATGTTTTTGTAATTTGTTTGGAGAATAATGGGGAATCCATTTCTAACATAAAATATTCAAAACCCAAATTCAGAGAAATGTGGTGACAACAAATGCACATTAACTATGAGAGTTGACACTTAAGCCAAAGGAAAAGAAAATTTAGTCTTTGTAATGCAACTCCACCTTACATGTTTCTATTTGAAAAACCAAATAAATGTGAAGAGCCAAGAATTGTACCTTGTAGTAGTTAACAAAACTTTTGCACTTGCATTTACAATACTCCACACTTCTTCTATATCTCATTCCCTTCATTTTCTTAGAAATAATGTCTCAAAGGTCTTATTTATTTTTGTCTATGTGAAATGCTTCTCCAACTCTACCATGATGGAAATGAATTCCATGGTCTTCAAATTTGGCATTTAAGCAAAAGGAAAAAGAAAATATATTTTTGCTCGCAATAATATTTTCCCCGCAATAACTTCATAAAGGGTCTTATTTCTTTTTTTCTATATGAAAACCTTCTTCACCTCTACCCTAATGGCAATGAATTTCTTGGTCTTTAGAGTTGACATTAAAACCAAAATAAAAGGAAATATGCTCTTTGTAGTTCAGCTCCACCTTGCATGTTTCTATTTGAAAGAACCAAATAAATTAGAAGAGCCAAGAATTGTACTTTGTACAAATTAATGAGATATTTACACTGCCTCACGCTTTTTATAATATCACTTTCCCTTCAATTTCCCTACGATAATGTTTTAGAGTGTCTTATTTCTTTTTCTCAGCTTGAAACCCTTCTCCAAGTCTACCCTAATGGAAATGAATTCCTTGTCTTCTAATGAACCCATTGAGATATTCTGCCATTTTTTATTCTCAGTTGAGCTTGATTTATCTCTTCCTCCATTGAAAATGATTGTAATAGGAACACTTCCATCGTAGTCATATTGTCCCCCTTGCATTTCACCTTCGCTCCTTATCTGTCTTTGAGAAAAGAACAATACTCCAATGTTTGAATCCTCTTCAACACAACACAAGATTCCAGGAAAATCTCTGTTATGAATTAATATATGAATTACACATTAGTAACGCTGCAGATGTTAGAGTTTAATCTCTATATATTTGTTAACATTGAAAAAATTGGACTGAATCCCATTTTTTATCATTTTCATATTTGGGTGAAAATATTTCTATATTCCTATATAATAGATGATAAATGAACAACTAAGCCTTCATTCATTGAATATTCATACAGTTCGTTAAAAAGAAAGGCATTATCTTGTAATATTTGGCTCTAAGGTTTCTTTCTCTCTATAGTAAAGCTCATTTACATTAGAGATATATAACATATCTTTATTATCCCTGCCGCGTCTTTGATATATGTATTGACCTTGAATTAACCAATCTTTGACTAAAAATTAAATAAGAATGTATAATGTTAACATTACAAAACTAAAATAATTTATTTTTAAATATTTTAATTTTTTTATTTTAATTTTTTTAAAAATATTTTAATTTTATTTATTTAAAATTTGATTGGATCATTTTGTTTTATTCTTATTTGTAATGATGGCTGAGTCGTTAGTTTACCAAAATAGTAAGATCCATGGCAACCAATATTTACCAGGGTATAGGTTAGGGAGATAGAGTAAGATCCATGGCCACCAATATTTACCATGGCTATAGGTTATTTAATAGACTTAATGATACATGTGACATACCTCTGCATCCCTGATACTGACGAGGCACATGGGTGGGAAACCATAGCCATGGTATGGCCATAGAGATATTTCCGATTACCACGAAACTCTTGGTGACCGACGTAGCCCTCAACTCCCATCCATCCAGCAGCTGCAGGCGATGTGCATTAATGTGATGGCGATGCTCCCAAATTCAAATTTTCTTTCCATCTCTCGCGTTAAAGGCAATGCTCTCAAATTCAAATTTTGGATCCAGCTCTTGCATCCAAGGCAATGATCTCAAATTCAAAATTTCACCTTTTTGAGGAAGAGGAAACCAACTGATGGTAAGAAAATCTATTTATCAAAGCTCAAACGTCAATATGAAGTTCCGGGAGTTTTTCCAGGTTTCTCAAGGCTGGAAAGTATGTCGATGTGGTTGGAGGAGCACAAATTTACCTCCTTGCCGTTCTTGAATGTTTAACCAAGAGTAAACATTAGTACAAGTCCTGTTTCAAGTTTATTATACGTTCAATGTATGATAAAGGAGAAATGATTGGAGACGCGAAATCAGATAGCGTGCCTTCCACGTTCACATTTTCATTTGTACTGTGGAAGTGGAAGTTCTCTGAACTTCTTGAAGGGACCAATTCCAAATCTCTTATAACCTCTTCTCCATTTAAAGCTCGACAACTGGATTTTCAGAAGAGAATGTCTTTCTATGCTGAAGGAAATGTAATGACATGCAAAGTGTCACATTTGTTAGTTAGATGTTAAATGGATAACTGATGTTGACAAAGGATTTCAACCCTGATCTTTTGAATGATAATGCGGGGGACGACACAAAAAATGATCTGGAGGTCATGGTGCAAGACTTCATAGAAAGTAGAACTTCAGATCACCGGTCTCACTTGCGTGAACGCGATACTGAAGACTCTAACATTGTTAAAGATCGTTTATAGGTACATTTATTCTTCTTTTAGTGTTGTTAAAGATTGTTTACAGGTACATTTATTCTTCTTTTAGTGATCTTTCAAAAAGTTCCTTTAATTTCTCTAACACAGTTAAATATGTTTACATGTATATTTATTCTTCTTTTAGTGATTTTTCAAAACTTTCCTTTAATTTCTATCTAATTTATCTCAGTTTAGATTTATTTTACTTTGGAATCGATTCTCATTTTGGACTTCATATCTACAGGCTTTGGTGTCAATGTCTTCACAAGAAATAGAATTCCATGTGGTAATAACATGTATGCTTTCCAGTTTTAACTTTTAATAAAGTTGATATTGATATGTGGAGCGGTATGAAGTGCAACGTCACTTGTATTAGGCATGTTCTGGTGAAAAGATTTAAGGCCGAAAGGGCACAACGCAGCAATGTGCAGTGTGAATACACAGTCCACAATTGACAAAATCCCTGGAGGAGAGTATGAATATATTGACATTTTATTCTCTGAAGCATATTCTAAATATCGCTTGGTAATTAACACAGTTTTGATCACAGTTCGAAATAGAAAGGAACATTTCTCAATATCAAGCAGTGTTGCCTTTAATTCCTTTAATATTTACTGGAAATACAGGAAAATTAGAAGAAATATTGAAGTTCATGTCAAAGGCTGCCAAATTTTCATCGAAGTGAAACTTCAATCATTTTCCACCCTGAAGAACCTTTGAAATACATGCACGCAAAATGGCTCTCCTTTTACAAGAATTACATGCTTCGACGATTTATCAATATCAATTCTGAAATTTTGCAAGATGAGCCACGAGGCACGAATGCAGACAATATTTGCAGCATCTCAAGGCATCATTAACGATGTGAAGACATACACGCCAATGACCATTAATAGGTTTAATATTTCTCGGAGATATTCAAACTGGTGAACAACTTTTGAAGTTAGGAATTTTTTTTTTACACAAATTGACCTTTTATTTAGTAACTCAGGAGTTCTGGTGCCATGGGTGTGTAGAGAGATGATACTTATTTTGAGAATGGTTTGTCAGTGATTTGTCTATTTTTCCATTTTCAAACTCCAAATGCTTCATAATTAAAGAAAAATAATACCAAAGCCATAATTTATATATTTACACCCAAGGTGTTCCGTCTATTCAAACTGGTGAACAACTTTTGAAGTTAAGATTTTTTTTTTTTTTTTACACAAATTGACCTTTTATTTAGTAACTCAGGAGTTCTGGTGCCATGGGTGTGGAGAGAGATGATACTTATTTTGAGAATGGTTTGTCAGTGCTTTGTCTATTTTGCATTTTCAAACTCCAAATGCTTCATAATTAAAGAAAAATAATACCAAAGCCATAATTTATATATTTACACGCAAGGTGTTCCCTCCATGGAGTTGGCTGGGCAAACACTGGGCCCTCACTCCTTTTTCATCCTCCTTTATCGAATGAAAATCTGACAGGCGGAAAGGAAAAGACTTTTGTACTACCCATTTTTCTCGACTAACTCCCGACTATCAGTTTCTATTATGCGATGTAGTCGTTCCGGTGAGCCAATGCAAGGAAAGCTCAACCACGTCGTTGATAAGAGTCCTAGATCTATAAATGTCATGATTCCTTCCTGATCCCTATTGATGTGTCTAAACCAAGGCAACAAATGAACCGTCACTCCAGATCGCTTCGCATATGGGGATTTGTGGCCTGTTATCAACTCCATAAACACAACTCCAAAACTGCATTCTGTCCTGCTATTAGCTGAGCTCCATAAGCAACTATTATCAACTCCAAAACTGCATTTTGGCCTGTTATCAGCTGAGCTCCATAAGAAAAAGTACCTTATCTTCAGGCCGTTTCGCATCCAAGGCCTTCTGGCCTGTTATCAACTCCATAAGTGCATTTTGGCCTATTACTAGTTCATCTCCAGACCATAACTCAAAACTGTAAACATATGATTTTTTAGTTACACATAGGCTGGCCGCAATAGATAAAACAGAGTAAAAAGGCATCCACAGTTTGCCTAAATAAAATAGTCAAAGGTACTACAATCAAAATTTTCCTGCATAACCGGTAGAAAAATATCCAATGTCCTGGCCAATCTTGTTTCCACGGATGTTTTTATCCTCAGGAGAAAGATTTTGGTGATTTGCAAGACCAAAATCAGAGACTTTTGAAGATTTGAAATCTTCAAGTCCTTGTGAATGGTCATTTTGTAAGCTAGGTTGTGTAAGTACCATCCAAAGAAAGAAATAAGCATCTGATTGTTCAAATTGACAGGCTCGATCCCATTCTGCTACAAATAGAAAAGGTGCTGGCTCAGCGAGAAATGAGGCATGAATCCATGAATTCGAGCTAACTGTTCATTGGATGGCCGACCTTGCCCAACATACTAATCTCTACCTAATATTATTGAGCCCCATTTTATTCATTGGAATCGTCGAACCATCCTCAATTTTGGATTTATTAACCAAATCACTGTGAGCTCTAGTCAAGGGAGGCACAAATTCATATTCACATTCACACTCACTCTATTGAAAATTTCTCAAAAGATACAAGTTTTCTATGTAGGTTAACAAATTCATTTGAACTTAGTCATTAAAAAATTGAAGGGTCCCTCTCAAAAAATACCTAATACAAATTAACTTAAATTTGTTCCAAAACATTTTGGAACATCAAATACGGTTGAGCAAAATGTTATAATTTCTCGCTAAGCTAACAAAATTTGAAATGTTGTTAGAATCTCTGCCCCAACTAACTTCCATCTAATGCGTATCACCTACAACTCATGCTCAGTAACCTCCTCATCTTCTCCTGGCTCTTCAGCCTCGTCAGCTGTATCCTCATCATTAGAATCCTTAGAGCCATCCTCCTCATCATTCTTTTTCTCTTATGCTTCAAGAGCTTCCTCTTTAGCACTTGCGTTTTCCCCATGTTTCCTCTACCAAGTTCTTCACATATTCAGGATCATCACATACTAAAATGTTATTAATAATGTTTCTGATTTTACTTTCCATAGCTCGATTCCTAAGTATTTTATACTGGGAAAACATATAATTTTAGACATAGCTACCAAATTCGTCCATATCAGAGAAAAAAAATATGGAAATTTGGGAATTCGATTCGTAAATCGACTAATTTGATGAAAATTCGATTCGTAAATCGACTAATTCGATGAAAATTCGATTTGGTTTATGTAGATACGGTTTTTAGTTTATTGCAGGGATTTATTAATTTATGTTTGAGAATAATAAGAGTTGGAAATAATTAATTCCTACTTGTCTATGGTTGTAATTTTCTAATTGAGGAGTTTGTTCCTACATAATAGGAATAAGCTAGAATATAGTTTCTCCTAGTTTAATGTGTGGTTGAGAGAATCTCTCAACCACACTACTGTACGTCTAAGATAACATTCCTATCTTGAGACTATTGATTGTATAAATATGTGTGGAATTTCCTCATTCAACAATTAATAGAATATATTTTGAGTGACTGCAATTTTATTTTGGTATCAGAGCCTGTGAGGGCCTGGCCCCTCCTGGGCTTGGCCCCTCCTGGTCTGAGGGAAAATAAAGAATTTGGTTTATGTATATGTTGTTTGTCCATCAATTTTTTTTTTAAGAACGGCGCCTTGCTGCAGATTATTCTCTGAGTTCGGTTAGCGAAACCCATGAACCGCCTCAGTATGGGAGCGCGCAGGGTTATGCCATCAGTGGCAAAATCATGTTGTCGGCAATAATATGTCTTTTTCTTGTGGTGTTGCTCGTGTTTTTGCTGCACCTTTATGCCAGATCGATTTGGCAACACTCTGCTAGGTTTTCCCGACGGAATCGACGCAGATCAGCTTCTAGGCGTCGCCGGCTTCGTTTCTCGGGACAAGTACCGGGGAGTCTCCAGAATATGGGGTTGGATTCTTCGATATTGCAGACTCTGCCCATGTTTGTGTATAAATCCCAAGATTTCATCGATGGTCTGGAGTGCGCAGTACTGGCTGTGGCGAAGTTGAGTCTGGCATGTGATTTTTGCAAGAGGGCCGAGATATGCGAGCATAGAGATCTGTCCTGATCTATGAGAGTCATTGTTGAACGCAGTTCTGCCCTGGTGGATGGTGCCCTGTTTGAGCGTGTGGATCTTGGTAGTGCGCATCGAATGAACCCAGAACCTATTGTGTGATCTTGCGGGAGAATGGTGCGTCTGCCGGGAGAAGGAGGAGAACCCAGCATTCGGGGCTGCGTTTTGGTTTGATCACTGCAGGATCAGACCGAGAGGAAGGAAGGAAGCGACGCATAATTTAGATCGATCAAAAAGAGCTCCATTTCACCATTTATTTTTGGCTTGGCGAAATTTCATGAGTCTTATGGGCAGGCAATTCTGGCATCGAAACAACAATTCGACAGCTGATCAAATCCCGGCCACTTTTCTGAATTCGCTCTCGGAAGTTATCCAGGTGATATCCACAACGTAAGACTGGAATTCGGAGGAAGTGGCGGTGTCCAACATAAACACTGCGGGGGCTAAAGTTGGCAAGGCGCAGAGCTACGAGCTAGACGTGCAAGTGGGTGAGAAAGTTTTCCCTGCCAGATTTGTCGAGGAATTAACTTCTTCGAGATATTCGGAGGCAAAGGAGACAGGAGTTGATGGGAAGAGGAATTCATTTGGGGATTTGATGGAGTCCACTAATTTGGCGTCGAAGGCGGTGCTTCTGCCGTTTCAGATGGCCCTGTAAGCAACCTTTGGGCTCTTTCTTTATCTTTAAGACATGCAATGCAGTTAGAAGGCAGACGTTTAGTGGTATTACGCATTGTTGGTCCAACATTGATGGTTGTGGATGCATTGGGGAATCAGGAGACAACTGAAAGTAGCGTGGAAGCAAAATTTTTTGCTCCAGGTGCTTTAGAACTGTTCACGAATATAACATAAAGCAATTTACCATCTCGAATTGGCAAACTAACTGATCAGCAAATGTGGCCTCTGCCTTCTCTGTACAGTTCAGATCTGAAGTTTTTGTTTATGGAGAAATTGCTAATTTTTGGCCGAAATTTCCATCCTCATGCTACCAGCAGATGTTGCAAATTGAGTGAAGTGACATCTGGGGCAGGTGAGCTATCTAGTGCCTGATTTCCAGTCAGGAAAATGAAAGGCGAAGGCGGCAATTCAGACGAGGATTCCAGGAAGGAGGTGGCCGGCGGCGGTGGCGTTACGATCGAAGAGTTGCAGAGGAAAATGGCAGAGGTCACGAGGGAGAGAAATTGGGATCAGTTTCATAGTCCCTGCAATCTTCTCTTGGCTCTTGTAGGAGAAGTGGGTGAACTGCAGGATTGGAGGAGATCGGCCCGGTCGTGTGTGCCGAGCAAGCCGCCAATTGCAGATCGCTGGTTATGATTCATGGCATTTCATAGAACTCTAAATAGTTGCTGTTATGTTTGGGAAATAATCATCTTTGAGCAAAGATAGAGAAATTTGATATTTTGTCAACCTCAGAGTTTATTTTTATGTCTTGGAATCATGGATAATATTATTGAGCCTTATTGAGCCTAGCTAACTCAATTCAGGCAAAATTATTTTGTTAGAATTTGCAACTCTAACGAATGACAGGTTAAGCATGGAGTTCCAAGAAGTTATTTGACAAAGATGCCCAAGATGTGAACTTGGGATAAAGGAGCAACAACAACATTTATGGTGGACAACAAAGTAGATTTTTTGTTTTAGTGTGGTTTGTGGAATAGACTCCCTAGCATATTATTGTAATAGTCATTGTATGTACCAGAAACTCCAAAATGTTGAATGTAAGCCTTGTGAAGGCATTTGAAAGTTCGTGGTGATCTCAAAACAACTTTGTAATGGTTTGTGGTCAGCCTGAAACCATCTTTTGTCACTGTAATGTGACGGTTGGTGGTGAACCAGAAACCATCTATATAGTCTTTGTGACTGAAGTGCCTTTATGGCCAGCTTGCCTTTGTGGTTGAATGGTTGGTGGTGAGCTAGAAACCATCTATATGGTTGAAGTTAGCTTGCCTCTGTGGCGGAATTGCCTGTGTGGCCTGAAGTGCCTTTGTGGCTGTGTATACACGAGAGCTTTGTGCTCGTAGGAGCAGGTGGACTGCAGAACACCTGGCTCATACTCAGATGATTTTCTCTGAGTAGAACGGTATTGGTGTTTTTCGCACTAACAGCAATGCCAGGAAGGCTAACTGGCGCGTATGTTAGGCCATTAGTCGCGCCAATAGGTGTGGGTTTTTAGTTAAGGATCGCGCCAATTCACCTTCGAGGGGATCTGCGGGAAGCCTCAACTTTGTTTGACGGTCTGCAAGGGGTGCAGGATCGAAGAAGTTGCAGATCTATCCGGGAGAGGCGGATCGGATCAATTTTGATCAGATCAATTCTTCGGCTATATTGGAAACGCCAAATTTGCAGATTGTGGATCTGTCCGAAGACGGAAAATTGTGTTTTTGGAGGTTTTGTACATGCAATTCGTGTGATGAAGGTGGATTTGACTATAATGACAAGTAGTCATTAAGGGGGGGAGTTGGAAATAATTAATTCCTACTTGTCTATGGTTGTAATTTTCTAATTGAGGAGTTTGTTCCTACATAATAGGAATAAGCTAGAATATAGTTTCTCCTAGTTTAGTGTGTGGTTGAGAGAATCTCTCAACCACACTAGTGTACGTCCAAGACAGAATTCCTATCTTGAGACTATTGACTGTATAAATATCTTGTAATTTCCTCATTCATTAATTAATATAAAATATATTGAGTGTGCTACTTTTATCTTGAAAGTGGCAGCACTTCAAAGGTCCTGAATTCGTTGGTCGTGGCAATGGATGACTTGTTGACGAAATAGCCGATCCCACCTCTAAATTTTTGACCTCAGTGTGATCTGAGTGCAGGGTTTCTACGCTTCCATAGGAAAAGAGGTCGATCTGATATTTTTTTGTAAGCATTCTGATGTGATTTCAATGGGAAAAAAAAATTATCAAAGGAATTCCTCTTCCACGCGACATTTTATAGACTGCAGATCCGTCAAAGATCATCTGGGAAATCAAGAAGAAGGAAAACAACGGCATTAATCTGCAAAGAAAAACCGATTTTGCAACAAAATATTTTCTAGTTCACTCAAGCATTTGAAGTTTGCTCTTTCATAGGGTGGAATTATTGAATATTTGTCCACATGGAAGTTCATTCAAAATTGGAAAGAACGATTCCACCGTTCAAATCCAGCGACGTGGAAAAATGACTTGTTCACGTGTTAAGTTTTCAAGTAGCACATCCATATGGACAATGATATTTGTTTATTTGGATAACCGTGGATAGTTCAATGTAAAAGAAAGGAAATAAGTTTTGTTGTCATCATAAGACTGTTGGGTTCTTTGTTCTCTTTTTATTGTTTCGTTTAAGTTAGCGTGAAAAAAAATTAGATGTTGTTGGTAGAAGATTTGGTGGTGCAGTTTTGTAAGTGTAAGGAGCGAAAAATCAAATGAAGTACCAATACTGGAATAGATTAACATATTTTCAAATTGGTGGTTCTAGATGCATACAGTGACACAAGATTATATCATGAATTTGATTATGAATAATTTGTTATAAGTTGGTGGCGTCGTGTGGATTTAGGGACATCAACTTACATGTTCATTTGATTGCGGGTTTAAGAGGTTATCTTGTAAAATTGTCTTCTAAATACATTCATTACCTAGATTGCCTTCCTAGATAACTATGGAATACACTGGAAAACCATGTATTCAATAGATGAAGGTATGCCAATAGCATGGTTCAGTATCAAGACTAACCTGTCGTGCTCTGCAAGATCCAAAAGCATCAATTCTACAAAGTACGTCAAAGATGGTCTAAAGTGGTTATGTTTTAAATGGAGGTCAAGTTATAGCTCGAAGATGTGGTGGTGAAGAAAGAGCATTTTTTGCAAGTTTTCGAAGTGGATGTGACTGTTGATGAAGAAAAGTCAAACATATATCATATTATTGTTGTAATATGTGCTTTCCATGTAAGCATTAAGGGAGGATTTTGGAAGTAATCCTTCCATGTCATGTGTAGTTGCCAGTGTGAGTCCTTAGGTGTCAATATAGAAGGTGTTGATTCCTATGTAATGAGAGTTGGAGTCCTCATCTAAATGTGTCAATTTTGTAATCTATGTGCTATATATTTGTATTTGTGGTGGTCAATAAAGGTATCTAAGTGTGTGATTGGTTTGTGTTGTGTGGATCCATTGTCAATCTCTCTTCTCTTTCTATGTTATAGCAGGGTATCATTTGGAAATCATGACCCAAAAATAAAAAAAGAAATAAAAAATTTATTTTTAGTATTTAACCAAACAAATATGGTGGGTAACCCATTTTTCAAATCCAAATTAAATACTTTTGAAAGATCCTTGCCACAAATCAAAGAGTGCTTTTTATTGAATTTGGGTTTTGAAAACATTTAATTCATTAGAAATGTAATTAATATTATAATGATAATTTGTCCAATTTAATTAAAATTAAATGGACATCTTATTAGATTAAAATTAAATATAAAAATAGAATATCTCATTACAAATATCTTTCCTTGCAATTTTAGGAAACTATATTCTGGCATAGAAACATGTGACTAAACCCTTTACAAATATTAGCCCTCCCATTAAAAATCTCGCAGGGTTTGGCACTATGCCCATTATCCATGGACACAAAGCTTTAGATTTTTTTTCCCTTTATGAAGATGATGCTTGTGTTCATGATTCAGAGTATTACTTTTCTCCATAGGGCTTAGGATTGAGACCTTGGCAGCATTCTTTCATTTACCTCTTATTTTTGTTTTTTTCCTTATGCAAAGATTTGAATTATGATGAGAGGTATGTAATGGAAAATATATTGTTTACCAAGCATCAAATAATTTTAAAGATTTTAATTTTGAATGATTTTCTTGCAAAATTTAAGAATAAAAAATCACTATACCCATTTAAAAATCATGCACGAATATAGCAACAATATCTAGAAATAATGACATAAAATATATGAGGCAGTGATCCATATTGATATATTTACTTTTGCAATGTTAAATATTATAACTTGCATTGGTCAATGTTATGGCAACTTTGTTTTATCAACATTTAATGAAATGATTTATTTTATTAATAATGTAAATGTGTGAGCTTGCTATGTTTTTAATACATACAACAACAACCATTGAAGTTTCTAAACGTGATACTTATTCATATATCTGGTAGCCCTTGAGAAAGTCTGAGCATTTTTGTCTTGTGGAAAAAGAAAAATTTTATTTATATTTTTCAAATTTTAATTTATGGTCTAAAATCATCGTGGTTATCCAAATTTTTACATCATTTTGATGGCTAGACAAGAAAACCATACAATAATATAATAGATAGAATTGTTACTTTGTAAGTCAAATTAGGTCAACTAATTATTTGAAAATAAATCATTAAATAAACTCAAAATTATTAATAATTATGTTCATAGATGTTTATATTTTTTAATAAGTTTTTAGAATTATAAAAAATTAATAGATAGATGTGTGGAGATTTGAACTTCATAGAATAATGTAGAATATTATTAGTAATCTACACATATATAAGAAGTTGAGATTCAACTTCAAAATAGATCTGTTCTTTTTTCCATTTAAATTAAATTGATTAATTAAATAAAATGTCACATTACAATCAAATCTCTCAACCAATAAAATAATAAAACATAAAATTTTAATAGAGAAAAAACCTAAAATTATCTATTTAATATTATAGATTAAATAAATAAATAATATTCATAATCCAAATATAATAATAAAATTGTTAATATTTGAAAAATTAATAAGTACTTAGCATAAAAAATAAGTAATGGAAAAACAATAACCAAATAATTTCTTCAATAACCTTCCACAACAAAAGAAGTATATTATAAATAACACATCACATTTATTTATTTAACTTAGCAATTTCCTCTCCATCTCGCCTCTAAGTTTTTCCAATTTATCACACTCGGGGATTCTACCCATATCTTCACCTCTGCTTCTTTAAATTAGTCAATCTCAAATTTCAATGTTGTTGTCATTACGTGAATTATTTTTGAAAGATAAATAATAATGTACAAGTGGATAAATTCTACATGGTGAACAGGTAGTTGCTCCAGCAACCCATTCACTCCATAAAAGTTTAGAAATAATAGAATTCTGTGATAAATGTTTTGGTGCCTATCCATTCAATTTTCCACCCAAAATTGTTATTTTAGGGAAGACCAAGAAATAAAACAGTGTGTTCGTATTGCAAGAATAGCTAGGCCGATAGGTCTTTTTATGCATCGACAATTGTTCAATTGTTAATACTTTTACCTTACTACGTTTAATTAAGTGAGACACTTTCAACTGTTAATTTGAAGTATGACTATTTTTTCCAAATATTAATTAGTTTTGCAGTTTTATATGCATATAACAATAAAGTTGGAAACATTCCTATAAAAAATATTTGATCTTAAAACTTTGTGTACCCGCAACAATAAAATTGGAAACATTCCTTTCATTCTCTGCCAACATCGAATCACATATAAAAAACAACACTTCACTCACTCTAATTGGAAACAGCTATTACAGCACATCGCGCAAGATATTTCTTGACGCAGTAGTCTATAACGCGACTTTTTGAAAGCTTTTCGGACGGATTTTTCCGGTCAAAATCCGTCAGCAATTCATTGGAATCCCAAGTTTGATAGCTAGTTTCTGCACAATCAATGGCTTCCAGGGGTTTTTCAGGTCGCTGAATCCAAATATGCAGTTAAAAAACCATTTTAACTGCTAAAAATCAAGATTTAACCTCATTTCTTCCGCTAAATTCCGTCACCGGAATCTCCAAAAAGTCGTATTATAGACAACTCCATTTCTTGACAGTCATCACATTACCAATAAATGTCACTATAAAAAGCCTCAAGCCGTGTGCATAACGATTCGTTTATCTGTTAGAGAGAAACCAAAGAAGTTCTTATTATATTAGATTGAAAATGGCTTTTTCCTCATTTGCTGTCATAACTTTATTTGTAATATCTCTTGTTTTTATAGTGGTGCCTTCTTTTCTTTGGTTTCCCAGTTGTACTCTTTAATAGCATCCAGACCCCGATTTACCACTTGGGAAGGGGGCACAACCAGAGGATTCCTTCCACCTTAAGAAACTCCAACTTTTCCAAACGCCCAATAGAAGCAGGCAATGTAGTGATTTGATTGTAACTGATATTTAACTCGATGAGAGACGTGGACCCTCGATCGATTCCGGGAGAGACACCATATAGTTAAAATTGCTGTTGATCCAGTTACTCGAGGTTCATCAAGTTCTCAAGATCTTCTGGAAGGCCTCCAAGCCTGTTCGTGTGGACATCCAGAAAGCGGAGAGACATCATGTGGGAGGTGGAGTAGGGAAGATGTGTGAGCTTGTTGGAATGAGCACACAGCGTCCGGAGGATCGGCAGTTTGAACCCCAACCCCTCAGGAACTGTATAAGTTGGTTGAAATTGGCCATCAATTTTTCCAGTGAACTGAAATAAAAATTAAATGTCACCGGTCAAAAATCACAAAAAATGGCGGGGTTTGAGTGAAAAGAAATTACAAAGACAACTCTGAGATGCTTTGATTACCCTACCGGCAGCTTTCAATACTATCAGGAAGCGCAGGAAGAGAATTCCCAGAGGCATTGAAAACCTTAAGATTCACAAGACGCCCGATGGAAGGTAGCGATGTAAGCTAGTTTGACTGAATGTCCAAATGAGTAAGATTCACGAGACTTGTCACAGAATCAGGAAAAACCTGCAATAAACAATTGAATCAGCGTTAGTTTGAGGTGAGAGATTCTGGCCGACTGCTAATAAACAATAGTCTTCAAACAATGTACAGTTTCACTATGTCACATGGAACACTGTGAAGGAGAAGCCCGCTAAGGTCGAGCTTATGAGAGGAGCTTTTATGAGAATCTTGATTTAACAGTGTTACAATTTGTTTTTCAGCCTCTTAAAATTCGCTTTGTGGCTATCCGAGAGCATTTTTGTGTCTTCCATCACATTTTTCCCATTTATCATAGGATTCCCATAGATTTGGTACACTGCTCCGTTAGCTTTAACACGGCTTAGTAGGGAAGATACTGTGATTCAACAATTTAATCGCTTATGGAGACTGATGGCTCATAAACAATCTGTTTGGAAATTTTGTGTTTCTTTAATTTATTTGTTTTTTGTAATTCATTCTTGAGATATATGTTTTTGTAATTCATTCTTGAGATATATGGGGCGATCTGAAAAAAATGGTTTTTCTATTTATAGAGCAGGTTAAAGAGTGATATCTTGACTGTGATAGTTTTATTAGTTCTCTTTCTCTCTCAGGCAGTCTAATGTAAAGCTGTATTAGGCAGTCTCATTGAAAGCTAAGATGGGTCTGGGTGGTGGAGTGCTCATGTGCCATGTTGCAATTTCATCAATGTGCTGTGTTGTGTTGTATTTTTTAATGTGTTTTGGAGAAGGATATAAACAACAGGAAAGCAAGTCTTATTACTAATTTTGGTTTCTGGTTTTTGAAAACAGTTTTATTACTAATTTTGGTTTCTGGTTTTTGAAATCGTTAAAGCGTTCCACAAACCAATTAACTCTTCCAGAAAAATTCAACAATTCCAATTTAATAATACTATTGACCTCTTTTTTTACCTTTGGAGACAATTACTAGTATAATCAAAGTCGATACTCTGAATAATTCGTTTAAAATCATATAAAATGTATAATGGAGATAATTTAATTTTAACGGGGTAGTTATAGACCCTTTAAAATGATAAATAACCGCTCCGGATATATTGGCACGTTTGCTGGTCAGTTCGCTGTATAGGGTGTTTGCTTCTTTCTATTTATGAATGGATTCTCGGCAGTTCATTGAGCATAAATTCAGATCGGGAGTTCAAAATAGTAGAATGTTAATGTGAAACTATTCAAAAACGTTATAGGCTTCTAACTTATAGAATCTCTCAGTGTTTTTTACTTTATTTTGACATTTAAAGTAAGTCGGATTAACCCCATATCCTCCCAGGTTAATCATCTATTTGAATATGAAGGGCTAGCCAATGAAATAAAAAGAAGTTATCATCTATTTGTATATGAAGGCCTAACTAATGAAATAAACGGAAGTTGAACTTAAAGCATATTCATTCTTTAAATTACTTAATTCATAAAAAAATAATTTAAATTTTTTATATGAAGTGATAATTAAACAAAAATTGGAAAATAGATTCTTCACATTAAATTAATCGTGGGATGTCGATTACTAGGTAAGAATGTAGATTGATTCATTATTGTCATTTAAGGAAAATCATGCCACTTGAAATTACCTTGCTTTCTGAGAATTTAGGTTGACTCAACACTGTCATTCAAAGAAAACCATGCTACTGGAAATTACCCACTCATAGTCCATAATGGGATAGGCTTTCACTCATAATAGATGCCTCTAGGTCTTGCATCATCAAAATGTTTCCTTATATCCAAAAAAGATGAAACCTTAACCAAGCAAAATCAATTTTAAAGCATACTCCACAACCACTCATATAATAATATCTGCTTGCCTCTTTTGTTCTCTACATTTCACATATTCCTTCATACATTACCGAAAATAAATAAATAATTTTAGTGACGATTTGAATTTGATATCTAACTTTAACTTTAACTTGCTATTGTTCCATTTTAATTAAAGTAAGACTCCTCTTATATATATGTTTATTATATATATAGTAATTGATATGTACATTAATTTTTTTATATCTATTAATTTTTTAATATATATTTTTAATATAGTATATATAATTTTTTGATATAGTAAAATCAATTATAAACCTATATATTTAGTGATTGTGAATATGAGAACATTGGCTTAAAGGCTTTCCCAATTTATTAAAACATGTTTCTAGGTTTTCCCAATTTATTAAAGGCTATTTTACATTTCTCTCTAATTTATTAAAACATGTTTCTAGGTTTTCCCAATTTATTGAAGGGTTTTTTACATTTCTATTTTTCAAATTATGTTCCGTTACACGTTCGTCGCCATAGCGTTTATGCTGGCGGTTGGGTGGCTGAAATAGTGTTGTATGGTGAGCCCAGAACGTGTGGCGAAAACTCTCGGGATCAATTTCAGAGAAGAGGGTTTTCTACAAGATTTTAAAATTTGGAAAAACAGTAGCTGCGCCGCGATTATTCGTTGACCGTTGCGGTTAACCAAATGGATTGTCAGGTATACTTTCGGGTTAAAGTGGAAAATGGTATTGTTGTTCGGGTTCCATTTGGTTTTACGAGTGTGCCAATTGAAGGTTAATAAAATCCCAGAAATCGTGGCAAAACTTTTATCATAATTATATAATATTTATTTAAAAATTTTGATTTTAAAGAAACAAAATTATAATTTTATAATATACAAATCTTTACCTAAATTATTAAAATTTGAACTTAAACTTTGTTATTTTATCGATTTCAAACGATTCTTACTTCATTTTAAATTGAAATAATTAGTATTTTTTTAGTAAAGTTTAAATTGAAATAATTAGAATATTTTGATATTATTCTACTTTATGTTTAGAGAAAAAGAAATGGTAATATTTTTGTGATATGTTGGGAGAAAATCGATTTTTACTTCATTTTAAATTGAAATAATTAGTATTTTTATAATTTCATCCATAGTAAGGTTTAAATTTTAATAATTAGAATATTCGTTATTATTCTATTTTATTTTACGTTTGCAGAAAAAGATTATATGTTTCGAAAGTTTTTCTATGTATTTATTAAAAATTTTGTCAGAACCGTCACCATGGTGAACATTTTTTATTTTTCATTGAAATGGTTAAAACGGGTGTTGGGGTTGTCAGAAACGTCAAATTCGACAGAATCTTTAGTTTTGAAATTTCAGAACATTGAAAATATTTTCATTGAAATTTATCATTTTTCTATTTTATTGCATTTTAAACATATATTTTAATTGAATAAAAAAATACATTAAAAATATAATAAAATTTATTTAATTTAAATTATAATTAATAACAAATTTTATTTAAAATTATAATTAATAACAGTTTATCTTGAATTGTGTATCAACAAATAGTTTACGCAAATTTTTCTTATTTTATAAAATAAATTAATAAAGCGTAATGAAAATTTTATTATGCAACAGCACAAATTCCAAATAAAATACTTTTATTTTTCTTTATTTAAATTTGATAAATTAATAAAGCGCAATAAAAAATTACTTATTAAAAAAACCGAAATTCCAAATAGAATATTTTGATTATTTATTATTTTATAAAATAAACTGACTTAGTGAATTAATAGAGATCAATAAAAATTTGCCTATTAAAAAAATCAAATTCCAAATAAAACATTTTTATTTACTTGTTTGAAGTGATTTAATTATAAAATTTTCAATTTAAAACTCGAAACACGTGAGTGGTGGATGTCATGTGTGCCCCGAAAATAAATTATTTTATGATATATTAACCACAATTCGACTCAAAGATCATTTTTCTATTAAACATTAAAACTCTATATAACTTTTCAGGAAGAAAAACATAAAATTGTTTCATAAATTTTAAATTAATATATTTTTTTAATTTTAATTTTTTTTAAATATAGTGATAACGTGTCGGGAGAACTCCAGGGATGGATTTCCGAGACGAGAGCGGAGGGTTTTAATGGAATTTTAAAATTTGGATGAAAAATAACAACGTGGCGAATATTCATACAACCGGCACAACACGAACTTTGTGGATTTCGTATAACTGTCGGACGTTGTGGTGCACATCAGGTCATAAATTTGCACATATATGGTGGACAAATGTCAGGTATTAATGTGATTGTAAGTGTGTATAGGTATTAATGTGATTGTAAGTGTGTATATATGTTATTTTCGGATGAAAAAAATGAGTAGTTTAACTAGGTGGAGGTATTGTCTAGATTGTCAAAAGTGGCTAGAATCCATGCTAAAAAATCTCAAAATTTTTTGTAGAGGAATTGTTTGAATCGTGTTTTTGATGGTGGTGATGGTGGAAATGGATTCAGCGCCATCAAAAACATCTAGGACACTTAAAATTTTGAAGTTTAACAACTTTAACTTGGATTTACATAAATCCTTGCCGGATTTTCTCTAAATATGACCAAAATTTCCATAATTTTCCAGGCAACTCCTCCGTTAGACTACCCCGAAAAAAGTAGACAAAATTTTGAAGCGATCTATTCAAAAGAAAAGCCTTTCCACATAATTATGTTTGTTATTACTTTTTATAAGTGGTAAGTTATAAAAAAATTACTCATTTTCTTTTATTTATTTTATTTTTTAATTTAAACTCTTATTATATGATATATTTTTAATTATTTTCTTGCTACGAATTGTGAATAGCTTTTAATTCATTTGGCCAACTTCAAATTCATTTTTTCCTCTTCTAATTGCTTCTTCATCTTCAAGTTTTCCACATCCATGAATCGTTTCTTTGTGCTGATTCCCCAAAGCAATCTCATTCCTTTTAGATTATTGTAGTTGTTTTCTTAGAGAATTAGCATCATAATATTTGGTTTCCAAGAATTTCTTATGTTTCCAAGAATTCTTTCTGCTCTTTTTTTTCATTTATCAGTTGATTCTTGAATTTTTCTAGATCATCTCTTAAATAAATACTATCAACTTCTACAACCTCACAATGATATTGTTTTTCCTTTAGCTTACTTTGCCACAATTCTCCCATCCTTCTTGTTTCTTTTATATGGGAGTTCAAAATTACCTTTTGTGGACCTAACTTTCATATCTCTTCAATAGATCCTTCTTCTCTATGTTCATAACTAAGTTAGCTTATTTCTTATAGGGCAATAGTGAGCTTACTTTGAACATATTTTTGTGACAATACCTTTCTCAATACCATACCTACCTATTAAATATTTTCTACATATATTTTCTTGTTTTGTAGTTCACCCATCAATGTATCTTCAACTATTCTTAGATATTTTAATTGAAGCTTCATATCGGTGATTGATTCATCTTCATATTTTTCTTTTATCTTATTCACAGAACTCACCAGTTCACATCCAAAATAAATTTCTTCTTCAACTTATCCTTTACCTTCTTCTTGTGAGCAGTTAAGCTCAATTAGATAAGGAGTATAATCTTCATAATTATTGATTGGATATGGACATCCCATAGTATAGTGACCTTCATTCCACAATTGAAATAGTGTGGACTACCCAATTCCTATTTCTGATTGTTTTCTACATCCATGGACATGAAGAAAACATCTTCTTTGCCATCTCTTTGTACTCCCACTACATCGAATATATTGCTTACATAATCACAACCCATGATATAAATTGTCTGCTTGGTACTCTTCCTTTTTTTGGCCATAACTCCTTGTATCTATCTTTGAATTGTTAGATTGATACTAAAGAAACCTTTCTCTGATATCCATCATTTGAATTGTGATTACATTGAGACTGGGGTGAATCATTGTAATGGCCAATTTAGCCAATTTAACTAATTTCACAATTTATTATAACTAAAAGCATAATAGTGCATTAATAAAAGCAATCATCACGTCAACACACATGAACACCAAATATACATGGAAAAACTGAGCATAGAAAATGATAAATCTTCTTATCTTCTTTGAACTTTGATTACATAAATTTGTAGGAACCAATCTACTGGAGGGATCAACCCTAAAAAATATGCAAACAACAACTTGCTTTAGGCTGGAACCTAATGTAGGCATTAACCTTATGTAGGCACCAAATTGATTAAGGAAACCACCTTCAAAATATGCAAGCATCAACTTACTAAAGGCTCCATCATAGTTGAGGCACCAACCTCTGTAATCGATTTGTAGTCACCAATTTTCTGTGGGCTCCAACCCAGCGTACAACCCAATGAGGCACCAACCTTTGATGGAGGAACCAACCTATGATGGAGGTACCCACCTCCTTCACCAATACATAGTAGACCACTTTTTGAAATCATTGGAACTGGATCCAAAACTTCAAAATAGAATGAAAACCCTTACAAATATGACAATATCAATGCAACCTCAAGCTATTCCTCTATCATCAGTTAATAACATCTTCTTCATTTCTCATTTTTATCACCAAGACTAAACATTTTCCTATTCCCTAAAATATTTTGACAAAAAAAATAAATATATCCTCTTTTCCTCAAAAACATATCTTCATGAATTTGTGTGTCCCTCTTTTAGATCATAAAAACATTCTTTCCATTTTCCGCTTTCAAAAAATCAATTTGGTCATAAAAATAACCCACAAAACATTATAAAAATAAATAGTTTAACAAAAAAACCTTAATGGATCACAAGATGTACCTTTCTAATTTGCAGTGAATATAATACACTTCTCAATTCGCGAGTCCCAAACACAATTTATTTTTTAACCTCATCCAAACCAACCGGACTCCAAACTGTGACAACCATAAAGGAAACATGGTCGACACCAACTTGGGTATGCGTTATGTTCACATAGCTTGGTCGTACAAAATATATATATCTATATATATATCTATATCTATATATATATATAGATATATTGTCAAATTACAAACCATGAAACATTCCTCAAGCTTGATGACGTGACCAAAAAACTACCACATGACTTTCTAACCACAAAGCTGGACATATATTTGTTGCAATATATATATATATATAGATATATTGTCAAACCACAAACCATGAAACATTCCTCAAGCTTGATGACGTGACCAAAAAACTACCACATGACTTTCTAACCACGTAGCTGGACATATATTTGTTGCAATACAAGTGAAAAATACATACATTAAAAGTCATGGACATATGGTTTATATAAATGTTTTGAAACAAACAATTCGATGGGCCAATGACGATTTTTCAACCACCCTATTGCAGAGTTGACTCATATGAAAACAACCACGACAGGTCCATGGGTAACAGAAGTCGTGGGGACTTTGGGCATATAATTTTATTTTCAACGTGACCACACAATGTGACCAAGATCTTAGCTATGCATGAGCAACAAGATGCCTGATGTAGGCATGATGTCATCATGACCACGTGGTTCTCTTCAGTGGTACCACATCACCCAAAATTGGCCCTGTTGGCTGCAATTACGCCATGCAATTACGCCATATCAATTAGGTCTTTATACGCCATATAAAAATTATATCATATGGAGACCTCCGCATCATAGAGGTATTAAATTAGATATATTTTAATAGGAAGTACATCATTCCCAAAACATCACAAAGCTGTTACATCAAACACGTCACATAGGTGTTATGCCGTACATGCCACAGAGAATAAGGGATTGGTGTACAAGTATATGTTACCTCTTTATTTGTCTAGTATTCAATGTGGGATGGGGTCACACTCGTCTTCTTCCCATGTGGAACCATAACACAACCCAAACAAACTACAAATTAAATATCATGCAACTTCAAACATCTACCATCATTGATCACCCAATCTCGGCACTATTCGCGTGATCCACATGCAAAGATGTGCATTGGTTAATGAATTTGGGGTTTGACCTCTTTTTCTTCATTCTGAATATGCTTGAATTCAATCAGTGGTTTTTTTATTTAATTGGAGTTTGAACAAGCACTGTATATCAATGGAGAGCTCTCGAAGAGCACTATCCAACCAAACCATTTGCATACTTGTTTGGTTGACATAACTCTAACAAATTCTCAATAACCTTTGGGATATAATAACTCCTTTGACATCACTGATGTGACAAAAATTGCTCAGTGATATCCATGGTATCATACCTCCTTTGACATTAATGACATGATATTAGTTATCATCATTGAAAATACATTGTCTAATAAGAGAAATTTTAGAAGATGTAAATTTTCATAGTCATAAATTTTTTTTAAATTATTTTTATATAGAAACATACAAAACTATAGAAAAATGGATATTAGTACTTTCAAATTCTCCACCTATAACCACTATAGCTCAATCATGGTTTTTATGGACATATAATAGACTATGATTGTGAAATGATAACTATGGTAGGATTCTAAGAGTAAAAATAGGAAAAACTAAGGAAACAAAAATGACAGGATAACTTTTTTTTGAAAATAAACAACCTCCCATTCTGAAGAACTTGCTTGCCCTCATGCACAAGAAAAAATGTACAATTATATAGCTCCTTCCCTATCACAATATGGTCTCATCAGCTTGGATAAGGACATACAAGCTACTTCCTTGAGCTCCCTTCTTATTCATAGGTCTAGAGCACCTTGGCTTCTATCTGTCAATATTGGAACAACTTCACAGTCCATACTGATTCATGGACAAAAGGATGCTACTTAGGATCCTATGATCCAGTTCCACGAAATATAAAATTTCACATGGTAGAATCAACATTTGTCATGATGTACTTTCCAGTTATGATTTGTGATACTTCTAGCTGAGTCAATGGTACCTTTGATCTTGTTTGGCAACTTCCACTATCTTCACAACTTTTACAATTCTCCTCACTAATTAAAACTAATTGCAACAACATACTAGGTGTTCTTACTTATTGGCTTGGAGATGGGCACACATTACGGGTTCAATGTAGGGTATGACCTAAGCATGGTCATCAGGATAAATTGGTTCTTCTTGTTCTAATATGAGCTGAGAGTTTCCTTTCTTGTCCTTTCTTTTCTTATTATGAAATCTCTTGTTATCTTGTAGGTGAGACACTCCATTGAGCAAGTGATCAATGCTTATATCTTCTTCTCAATATCCACAACCAAGCTACCTTCTCGTTCCTTCTCTAACCTTTCATGGTATCTCTCTATCCATTACAAGTTTTCACATTGACCTCTCTCTAACCTGACTACTACGTCGAAACATCACTCCACTATGTAGCACTCCACTAACTTCTTCTGTTGCACTGCCCTCCTATGTTGATATACATGCTCTAACCCATTCTGCCTATTTTTCACTTATATTTCTCTAATGTCTCGACATCCTCAATCCATCCATTCCTTTTCTTTACAATATCCCTCACCTTTATTCCATTGGGCCATCTAAGAGTTAGCCCCCAATATCCCCATTGAACACAAATAAATTCAATCACTCATGCTACCAGATTCTAGAAACATTACTCACAACAACATATTTACTTGGCTAAATAATGTTCTCAAGAATTCTTCTCATGGTCCTTTAAAAAAATCCTTTTTGATTGCACTATATGATTGAGTGCCTTCTATTGTAAATTCAACATTGTAACCATCCAATATACTATTCATCCATAACTCTGTTGTGTGTGAAACCTCATTTCTTACTCAGTGTACTCTTAAGATTAGATGATAATTCCTATTATGTTGTACCACAAGGTGCCAATTTCCGATGTCCTCTTATAGCCTTTGCAACCACTTGCCTTAAGCAATTGGGAATTCAACGAAGAAAAATTCATGAAAATATGTGAAAACGTATCTTTGAAATCATTCTCCATGACTGATTTATTGTCCACTAGTTTTTTCCACCACAAACTCACATTCCTTCATTTGAAACTATTGACACCTAATCCTTGTGATAGAGTGAATTTATGTAAATAGATAAATAGGAAATATGAACAGTGATCGAGAGACGAACTGAACAATCTCGCCCTCATGTATATAATGAAGACCTACCTAATGGAATAAAACAGACAAATCGTTTTTGCCTTATGGAGTTACTGCCTGGCCTGACATGGTATCAGAGCCAAGTTCCCAAAATAGTTGTAACTCCCTTCTGCCTACTACTCTCTTTCCTCTCCCCCTCTGGAGTCTGCCTATCGTGCTCTTTGTCCTCTCTGTCCTCTCTATTTACTGCGTAGTCTATCTACTCTTTTTCCTGCCTAAATTCAGAAAGCGTTGAGAGAGGGACGGCTTCAGAACTGGAATATTGTGTGAAGAAATTTCAATGGAATATTGTCATGCTGCGTTGAACTATTGATTTGTTCACTGCTCTTTTTAAAAAAAATGCTGGTATTATGAATTTATACGCTGCTCCTATTTTGTAAGAAATGTTGGTATTATGAATTTGTGCGCTGCTCTTGTTTTGTAAGAAATGCTAGTATTTTATATTTGTACACTGCTCTTGTTTTGTAAGAAACGTTGATCTGAAGTTTATTTTGGAAATAACAATGCATTGAATTGTTAAGTTGCTCATACGTTACTATCTGTTGGAATAACCTCGGTCTTCAGAACCTTATCAAAGTTTTCAGATGCTTTCCAAGCTCGCAGGATTGATGAGTTGAGATCAAGAGCGCGACAATACTCAATTTGCGGGTGATCATATTGGTTCCAGTGTTTGTTGTGATAGGCGACAGTACTTCTTTACAGAAGGTTAAGGTATGTTTCCTCTCACTTTAACACCTAGATTACCTAGATTATCTAACTATCCCAAAGATAAAAAGTATAGCTAGACTGAGATTTTAGTCCCTTTACAAGGATGCTGTACACAAAACTCTATCTAGTTAATACTGAAGCACTCATAAAGAAATAAAAAACACCCCGAACTTTAAATACATAAACAAACAGATTTTATGGAAATGCCTTAAAACATAACGCTGGATCAAATCTCTTACAAGACCTGATTCAATGATCTAACGATGATATCTTTAAGCAAGCACCATAAATTCCATTTGGAGAAATCGTAATCGAATTGACAAAATCATGAGCATGGAAATAACATCAACACTATGCGTTCTATGTAAGTTCAAGAGCTATGAAAATGACATTAAACGACATGCGTTCAAAAGCAATGGAAATGCGTTTTATGTAAATTCAAAAGCAATGAAAATGAAAGGCACAGTATACCAATCGATGCAGGGCCCGTCCATGTTTCAATGATACACTGGAATGAGCTCAATCAATCGAAAATATTAACACATAGACAATGCTGGAGTGAAATCGTAATTGTATTCAAACACTGATAGTTTCAATGACATATATGAATTCGGTTCTTCAAAACAATACACAGAGGTAATCATAACTTGTCCCGAAAACAAAAACAATACAGAGTTTTTATCTGCCTTCCTATCTTGAATCGAATGCACATTCATTGAAGCAGTTGTTCTTGCTTTTACAGTGGAATGATTTGCAGTCATTCTAAGATGAATCGGTTTCCAAAAGGACAAAATGATTTCCAAAAAGACAAAATGAAACCGGTTTAGAAACCATGGCTTTTACTGCCTTTGTAACCAAAAGGTTGGGGTTTGACCCAGCGTTGACCGCATAAGTAGGAGCTTTTGATCTGCTGTCAAATCAATTTTCCTTCATGCTTGTACATTCAGGAGTTCATCCTTATCCACTGCTTTGGCTTGCCTATCATGCCATGTGTCAGATGATAAACCATTTACAGGATGTGATGCCTTCCTGAAACATTTTTGTTAAAAATTCCTAATTTCTAACATAGAAATTCATAAATTAACCTTAATGCAAACTAACAACTATAACGCTATTAACTAATCAATTTCAATGGATGTAGAGGGGTCTATGGAGGGAAAAGATAGGAAAGTGATGATGTTTTTAGAGGAAAAAGATGGTAATGGAATGGTACCAACAATGATCCGAAATTACAGAGATACATCAGAGGCAATATCGAGCTCCTACAAAGTGAAAAAAGGTGTGTACATTTTTTTAAATGTTTCCTTAAGATTGGTTTGAAATTTATTTTGAAGGAATTCAAAGGGCATAGTAGAGCATTATTATCAGTAACTAATGCCCCGAGGAAAGAAAATGAAAACACATAGTAAGGAACCTGAAAGGTCTAGCATGACTCATGAAGAAGAGGAAGAAATGCTACATGATATATCAAAATTACAAGAACAAGTGCAACAAGTGTCACTAGCACAAAAAGCAACAAAATCTAAGATGGATGGTTTAAGGAAAGATGCAGACGCTAAGATGGATGGTTTAAAGAAGGGCGTAGAAGCTAAGATGGATGGCATGGAAGCTAAGATGAATGGCATGGATGCTAAGATGAATGTTATGGACCCTAAAATTGATGGCATGGATGATAAGATGGAAGAATTGATAAAAAATATGAATAAGTTGCTACAAGGAATGGTCACTAATGGTGAAAAGGTACTAAAGGAAACTCATGATGAAAACAAAAAAAATGTTAATCATGATTCCATAGACTATAATGTTGGATGGAAGACCCACCATATTCCAAAAATCGATATGAGGAAGTTTAATGGCAAGGATCCCGCAACATGGATATTATAGATGGAGCAATTTTTCGATCTCAATAATGTGCAAAACACGCAAAAGGTATGTATGGCAATTTTATATTTGGAACCAAATCAGTTTGTATGGTATCAATGGCTTTTCTCTCGTAAACAATTTATCACTTCGGCAATTTTTACGGAAGAATTGATAGCACATTATGAGGATACAAAAAGCAACACTTTTTTTAGCCAATTGATAAGTCTCAAACAAAAGGGTTCAATAATGGAGCACATTGAGGAGTTCCAAAAATTGAACATAAGGGTAAAAGATATTCCAGAGGAGCATAGGATTGATGTGTTCATAGGGTCTTTAAAGGATAATATCCAACATGATGTTCGCCTTTGGGAACCTGATTCATTAGAGAAGGCATTCAGGTTAGCAAGAAAAATGGAAAGCAAAATTATGGTAACCAGGAAGCATACCACTCACACTATAAAGACGGAAGTGTTGTTGCCCCTAGTCTTCCACAACCTATAAGGTTGACACCACAACAATTGGAAGAAAAAAGAGCAAAAGGGCTTTGTTACACTTGTGATAGCAAATACACTAAAGGTCATAAGTGTGCTGAGAAGAAATTATTCTACATAGATTGTGAAGAGGAAGAAGAAAAGGAGCAAGAAAGGTCAAAAGAAGAGGATATACTCCAGGAACAAAGCCTAGATGAAGAACAAATGAATCCGACCATATCTTGTAATGCATTGGCGAGAATTACCACTCCTCAAACCATCAAGATAGAAGGACAAATCAAGAAGAAAAAGGTAATAGTGTTGATTGATTCAGGAAGTACCCACAATTTTATTCATTGTAAGGTAGCAAAAGAATTGAATTGCTTCCTATATCCAACACTAGAGTGTCAAGTGATGGTTGCAAATGGAGGAACGATAAATTTCTCTGGAAAGTGCCATTATATAAAGCTATCCATGGGAGAATATGTATTGACTAGCCCAATGCTTTCCATTCCCATGGGAGGTGTTGATGTTGTACTAGGAGTCCAATGGCTACAATCATTGGGTACAATAGCTTTTAATTTTCAAGAACTTTTCATGAAATTTTCTGCTGAAGGAAAGGAAGTTGAGTTAAGGGGTATTGCAGGGAAACCGGGAAAGATAATCAGCTCTAACAATATGACAAAGCTTCTAGAAAAGGAGCAAAGAGGTGTAATTGCACAATTATGTTAACTAGATGTCTCCACATCGGAATCATCTATTTCTCCAGATCTCCAAAAATTCTTGGACAATCATTCCAAGGTATTTGAGACTCCCAAAGGTCTCCCACCTATTTGTGATCATGATCATGCTATACATCTGATTCTAGGAAGTGTTCATCCAAACATCAGGCCATACAGATATCCCTATGCCCAAAAGAGTGAAATTGAACGTATGGTTGAAGAAATGCTAGAGGATGGTATAATTAAACCTAGTCAAAGTTCTTTCTCTACTCCAGTAGTATTGGTGCACAAGAAGGATGGATCATGGTGCATGTGTCCGAATTATAGAGAGCTCAACAAGCTCACTATTAAAGATAAGTTTCCAATTCCTGTCATTGATGAATTACTGGATGAATTGCATGGATCAATTTACTTCACCAAGTTGGATCTTCATTCAGGATATCATCAAATTAGAATGCATACTGAAGACATTCCAAAAACCGCATTTAGAACTCATGAGGGTCATCATGAATTTTTGGTCATGCCTTTTGGCCTTACCAATGCACCTTCAACATTTCAAGGGTTGGTGAATTCAATTTTCAAGCCATTCCTTACAAAATTTGTGTTAGTATTTTTTGATGATATACTAATCTACAACAAATCTTGGAAGGATCATGTTGAACATGTTGACAGGGTGCTACAGCTATTAGAGGAGAAACAACTATATGCAAAAAGATCCAAATGCTTCTTTGGAGTCCAAGAGGTGGAATATCTGGTTCATATTGTATCTCATGAAGGAGTTAAGGTGGACCCTAGAAAAATTAAAGCCATTAAGGAATGGAAAATCCCCACATCCATAAAGCATCTGCGAGGATTTCTCGGTTGACAGGGTATTATCGCAAGTTTGTTAAGAATTATGGGAGAATAGCAGCACCTCTAACAACATTATTGAAGAAAGATGCATTTTCATGGACTCCGGAAGCAAAAAAGGCCTTTGAACATATTAAAGAGGCAATGTGCCAAGCACCGGTCTTAGCTACACCGGACTTCACAAAAACCTTTATTGTGGAATGTGATGCTTCAGGAAATGGAATTGGTGCTGTTCTAATGCAAGATGAAAGACCCATTGCTTTTGAAAGTCGTCCAATCAAGGGAAAGTTTTTACACAGCTATTTATGAGAAGGAAATGTTGGCAATACTCCATGCACTTAAAAAATGGTGACCCTACCTAATGGGAAGACACTTCAAGGTAAAAACGGATCATGATAGCCTTAAATACTTTTTAGAACAAAGATTATCCTCTGAAGAGCAACAAAAGTGGGTCACAAAGATGTTGGGTTATGACTTTGAAATCATCTACAAAAAAGGGAAGCAAAATGTGGTGGCAGATGCACTCTCAAGAAAGGATGAGGATGTGGAAGCATTGTTGTGCACCATTTCTATTTTCCAACCAGATTGGATAAATGAAGCAAGGGAGGAATGGAAGAATGATGAAGAAGTGTGGGCACTTATTCGAAAGTTACAACAATATTCTGGTACGTCTGATACATTTAGCTGGAAAAATGATTCGTTATGGTACAAAGATCACTTATACCTCTGTAAGAATTCCCAGCTAAAACAAAAGACTCTTATGGAATTGCACACTTCTCCATTTGGAGGGCACTCGTGATTTTTGAAAACTTACCACAGGGTTAAGAAGGAATTTTTTTGGGATGGCCTTAAATCAGATATTCAAAAGTTTGTGGCGGAATGTTTGGTTTTCCAACAAAATAAAGTCGAAACAATTAAGACACCGGGTCTATTAGAACCTCTATCCATTCCAAGCCAACGTTGGGAGGAGGTTTCAATGGATTTTATCATAGGTTTACCCAAATATGAGGGAAAGAGTGTCATCATGGTGGTAGTTGATAGAATTACGAAGTACGCACACTTTTGTGCATTATCACATCCATTTAAAGCCAGTACGGGTTATACTGCATTTATGGAAACAATTCAAAAGCTACATGGAAACCCAAAGATTATTGTAAGTGACAGAGATCCCATTTTCACTGGAAGTTTTTGGACAGAGTTATTTTCTTATCTTGGTACTCAGTTAGCTCATAGCTCATCTTATCATCCTCAATCTGATGGGAAAACTGAGATAGTAAACAAATGTTTGGAAGGACATCTTTGTTGCTTTGTATCTGATAAACAGACACAATGCGTCAAATGGTTGCCTCTAGTGGAATGGTGGTATAACACTTCCTTCCATGCAGCAGTAAAAATGACCTTAGTTATGGCACTTTATGGGTATCAGCCACCATCCATCACATCATATTTAAGAGAAAATTCTAAGGTTCAGGCATTGGAACATCACATCGAACATCAACAACAAGTCCTCCAACTCTTAAAGGATAACCTCGTGTTGGCGTAGAATAGAATGAAACAACAAGGAGATCAACACGCAGCGAAAGAAGTTTTGTAGGTGATTGGATATTCCTACGGCTACAACCATATAAGAAAATGTCCCTCAAGCAAGCTACGAAGGATAATAAATGATCACCAAAGTATTATGGTATGTACAAGGTGTTGCAAAAGATTGGTACTATGGCATACAAATTGGAGCTTCCTGCAACTTCTCGATTGCACCAGTTTTCCATGTTTCATGTTTAAAGAAGGTTATAGGCGACAAGCTCCCAGTTCAAACAATATTGCCAGAACTTGACGAGGAAGGAAAAATTATATTGGAACCGGAGGCAGTCACAGAAACAAGATCTCGACAGCTACGAAATCGATCAATTTCGGAGTATCTTATCAAGTGGAAGAACTTATCTGCGTAAGATTCCACATGGGAGGATGAGAATTTTATATAGAAGTATCCAGAACTACTCAAGCGTTGAGGGCAACACTTTTTTGAAGGAGAGGGGCATGTTGGGTCGCTATAATACTAGTGATTAGCCCATTACTATGGTAATTGTACCCATTATTTATATTGTTGTGCCCCTACTGCCCCCATATTGTTATTTTTGTGCCCCATAGAATCCCTCTATTGTTATTTTTGTGGCTTTATATTATTATTGTTAGGTCGGCTGGGTTATATTGTCACTCCTTAGACTCCTATATATAGAAAGCAGGTTTTTTCATTTGAATCATCCAAGAATTATTCATTTATGTAATGCAAAGGAGGTTGCCCCCTCGAAGAGGCTGAATTTTAAGGCGTTGATCTATCTTTTCTATCTTTTTCTTTAGTTGGTTTCATAACAATTCCACTGATAGCTATCAGTGGCGCTCATCATTAGGAGAGCCACTTTGGTGGAGTCATTGCGTATTAATTATACTTCACACATTGCGAATTAGACCCACCACAAACCTCGTTGATCTGCAAATAATTTGTACTGTGATGTTAGCGATCATCAAGCCATGACACTTGTTCGACTACCTGGGGGGAAAGGGGTAGGGTCATAGTTAGTCATATGTTTATCAATTAATGCGATATTGAAATTTTTAGTACAAGTGTATAGTGGAGTTTAAATTTTATTAATATAAATTATTGTAGGGGTTTATGAACACCTAATGTAAAAAAAAAATTATTCCACTATAGTAAAGTCTTGTTTTTGATGATGTACATGTTACAAGTGGTATCAGAGCCACGGTTATCAACACTATTCCCTAGAAGGGACAACCTTAGTGACAGTGGATCATGTTGATATGCATAGGGGAGAGAAGAAAAGTAAACAAATCAGGATGAGGAGAGGAGCAGAAAATCCCTTTCATCGAAGACCAATAGTAGACTCTGGTTCCATGCCCAATTGTGAGACAACCTCTCGAAAGTGGGTGTAATTAGGAACATAGCAACAAAATCAGACCAATGCCTTGTTGGAAACTATGCAACAAATGCAAACTAATATGGTTCGATTGCGAGCCGATAATGAAGGGTTAATGCAAGAAAAGAGTGAATTCTAAAAAGCCTTTCTGACAGACAGAATCATCGAACCGCTAGACCCATCCCAGACCTAAAAACCACAACTGATCGAGAACAACATCACAAGGAGGAGGAAATTCCTTAAGGGAGACAAACTCAAGGGAATGATGGTAGTAGGGATCATCATGAAGAGGAGTCAGGTAATGTTTTTGATCAAATAAAATGGAAAAAGAAGAAATTAGAACTGCAAGGGGAATTTAGGAAGTTAAAGCCCCCAATGTTTGATGGAGAGGCTAAGGAAGTCACAAAATCTTGGATTATTAATATGCATAAATATTTTCAAGTTTATGAGTATGACAGTAACCTCAAAGCAAGTCTAGCTATTTATTAACTCCAAGGAAAAGCTGCCTTGTGATGGGAAGAGGTCAACGTAGTATGGGGAATTGATGAGCAGGTCGTAACTTGGGATGAATTTCAAAAGGAGTTTAAGAATAAATATTTAACAAATCAATTCTATGATGAAAAGGCAAAAGAATTCCATGATTTAAGATTGGGACAATTAACTATGGACGAGTACATGGTGAAATTCACATCATTATTTCTTTATGTACCGTACATTCGAGAGGAGAAAGCTAAAGTGCAACACTTCTTGAGTAGCTTATGAGTCTTTATGAAAGAAATAATAGAGATTGAGAATCCTAAAATGATGGATGAGGCAATTCGAAATCCTCGAATGTGCTATCAAAGGGTAAAACAAAAAGGGGACAACCATAAAGTTTGGCCTCAAAAGAAGAGTCAGAAGAATTATCAGAACTCTAAGCGTGTTGGCATTATGACACAGGTTTGGCTCTATGACGTAGGTGTTGTCCTTGATGGCAACTCACTCAAATGGAAGATCACAGTTCAGGCTCTCAGAATAAAAGAAAATGAGGTATACGCAGGTTCCTCTTAACAAAGTTGCGTATACACGCGGGATTACCGATCAAAAGGTGCGTATACATATGCATGCACTTTCATGCAAAGAAAAGCGTGTACATGTGGGAAAACTTATGTTTGGTCCATGGTATTTAGTCTGATATATTTGAACCTATGGTTTTGGTCCTTGGTATTGCATCCAAAGCGTTGAACCCAGGTATTGGGTACCTAGTATTGGTTCTCAATGGTTTTGGACCATGGTTTGAGTAAGGCCTAAGACTATAAAAATGAAGGAGATCATTTGGCAAGTGCATTGACTCAAGCGTTGAATATCTTAAGAGGAGAAAGATCTAGAATACTACTGATTGGTTTGTGATGCATAGTTGGATTTGAATCAAGGAGGAACCTGAGCGTTACAAGATGGATAAGTTATATTGATGGGTCGAGATCTTAAGGCTTGATTAGTAGTATCATTGTGTGATTTTGATCTGTTATAATTGGCACATGATTTGATCTATAAATATGATAATCTGGGTATAACTGATGTATGAATAAGTGAAAAGGGTAAAATTATCTTTTATAGATCTATACGCAGGTTTGGCACAGTAGAGGTGTGTATACACACTTATTCACCAACTCAAAACAGCGTATACGCTGGTTGGCCTTGATACAGAAGTGTATGCACGAACGTTCTACATATTGAAGTAGCGTACGTCTCATGAAATATGTTTTAGCTGCTTCTGTTTATTGCTACAGTGTTCTGGGTTCAGGATTGGTGTCCGATTACTGTTATTGTATTCTGGTTACAACATTAAGAGAAGTGATTGTTTGATTCAGTTGTGGTTTATACAAAGAAGATTGATTGATGTTTGATTGATGTTATTCATGGATCCAGTCTTAAAATTTATGAAACGTGGTCCCTGGAAGAATAGAGAAGGTTGTAGCCTTCTGTAGGTCAGCATCGATGTACTAGTACCTCAGCTAGTACAAAAGCTAAGGGGGTTGTAGCTCCCTTCCAGGAGAAGCTGGGGAACGAGAGAAGGTTGTAGCCTTCTGCAGGTAGCAGCCTACGTACTGGTATAAGACTGCACCAGTACAGAATCATTGTAAAAAGAAGTTTCTAATTAAAAGAAGATAGAGACGAATTGTAGCAGGTGGTTTTCACCCACATTGGGTTTCCACCTTACATCTTAGTGTTCGTGTGTGTTTCTTACGTGTGATGATTCATTCTACTTTACTGCTCTTATTTACTGCTCATAGTGTTAATAATGTTTTGATGCACTCATTAAGAAGCAACTAACTCAATTATGAGTTTACTGGATATACGCTTATTGTATTACACACAGTTGCGTATACACGTGGTTTTCCTTAACTGAAGTAGCGTATATGAATCTGAATATGGAAATGAAAAAGTTATATTGACTTGATAATATTGATTCACCCCCCCCCCCTGTCAGTCTTATTTCCAACAATTGTTATCAAAGAAGGTCCTTCTGAAGATTCTTGATCGCTTGAAGGAAGATCTATCATCATGACCAACTACGAAAAGGAGGCCTCAATCAGGCCACCAATTTTTGATGGGAGCAACTTCGTCTATTGGAAGGTAAGAATCACAGCCTATCTTCAATATCTTGGTACAGAAGTCTGGGATATCGTGGAAACATGATACACATTTCCATCAACAACTCCTACAAATATGGCTGGTAAGAAGCAGTATGAATCAAATGCAAAGGTTGTCAATACTCTATTAGGGAGTCTATCTCAATCCGAATTCATCAAGGTTATGCAGCTCAAAACCACAAAAGGGATATGGGATAAGATCATTCTGAACTATGAAGGAGATGATTAGGTAAAACGAGCAAAACTACAAACTCTCAGAATTCAATATGAAAATCTCAGAACGTACAATGATGAAAGTGTTGCTAACTATTTCCTACTATAGATGAGATTGTTAATTGTATGAAAAACTTGGGTGAAGAAATAAAAGAAGTTGTTTTGGTGGAAAAGGTTCTAAGATCTTTGTCTTCTAAGTTTGATTCAAAAGTTTCTGCCATAGAAGAAAAAAAGAATCTACAGAGCATTACCATGTCACAGCTGCACGAAATCCTAACTACTTACGAAATGAGAAAAGGGGGACCATCAAACAGGAGAGAAGCCACATTCAAAGCCTCAGGAAAAGGAGATTACAATGAGTCAGGATATATGTCAAAAGAAGAGGAAGAACCAAACTTTGTCAAGAACCTTCAACGGGGAATTGGAAGATTTAGAGGTAAGTTGCCTTTCAAATGCTTTGCTTGTGGAAGAGTCGGTCACTATGCTGCCAAGCGTCCTCATAAAGATAAACTTGACAAAGGTAAGGAACCAGTGATGGATTTTCAAATAGTGATGAAGATTAACAATGTAATGATTATAGACTTTTCATGGCCTTTGAAGATGATGATTTCTTGGATGCTATAGATGAAGAAGGTTTTTATGAAGAAATTTCTAAACTTCAAATTTGTTTGGAGGAAAAGAATATGATTATAGATACTCTGACATTCCAACTTGCTGAAAGAGAAAAACACAATGAAAAGTTAGAAGTGAAATTTGTGGACTTAGAAAAGATATTGAGAAATCAAAAGCTCTTAATCTTAGATTTTCTAAAGGATCTGAAACTTTAGATGAGATTATCAAAGTGCAACGTTCTCCTCTAATCAAGACAGGTCTTGGATATACTGAAGAAGCAAGCACAGAAGCCATCCACCTCCAAAAGTTATCTTGATGCAACAAGGAGAAGTGAACAGGTTGACAATCGACAGCAAAAGCATAATACGGATCACCAGGTAAATCAGGGACAATTTGCTTCAAGAATGAACAAAGATTACTAAGTAAATCAGGGGCAATCTACTTCAAGGATTAACATAAGCTTCAACCAACCACAGGTAAATCATTCTCAATTTGCCTCAAGAATGGATGTCAATGGAAACTACAATCATTTGGTTGGTAGGTTTGATAATCGCGGGAATTTCTTTAATGGCCAATGTTTCTCTGGTCATAACTTTGGTCACAAAGCTACTCAATGTGTTGCCTACAAGACCACCATGACTAGGGAAGCTCAAAAGCAAAGGAGTATGACTGGGATCATGAAAAGGACCTACAATAACTTTTCTACTCTTGAGAATGAAATAGAATGTTCTATTTGTAACAACTTCGGTCATGAAGATTCTGAATGCAGGAGTAGGTTTCGGTAAACAACTCAGAAGGAGCAAGTTTCATTGAGTCCCAAAACATGGAGAAAGAAAGAATCGCAACCAGAAAGATGTGGGATAGCTTTATATGCGAAAGGACAGGAAAATCAATGGTACATCGGCAATGGATGTTCGAAACATATGACAGGTGATAAAGAAAAACTTCAGTCATATAGTGCCTTAGAAAAGGAAAGGAAGGTCTCTTTTGGAAATGACACCCCTGCTCTCATAAAAGGTAAAGGTTCTGTTGTTTTGAAAGACAAGGTCAAAGCTAGAAATGTTATTTATGTTGATGGCTTAAAGCACAATCTATTAAGTGTCAGTCAAATGTGTGATCAAGGAAATCAAGTAATATTTCAATCAAATGGATGCATTGTTCGTGAGCTTGATACAGGAGAAACAGTGATCAAAGGCATAAGAACTCCAAATAATTTATACATACTCAAGGGAGGACAACAACAATGCTATCTAAGCAAGAATGATGAACACTGGCTATGGCACAGAAGATTGGGGCATCTAAGCTTCTCTTAGATAAGGAAAGCATGCAAATATCAGGCGGTTCATGATCTCTCTGACATCAGAATTCCAGACAATACAATATGAAAATCATGTCAGTTTGGTAAGCAAACTAGAACTAATTTCCCTGAGAAGGAAGGATCAGCCAGCAGGCCTCTTGAACTTGTCCATACTAATGTATGTGGTCCATCTAGGAAAAGGTCACCTCGAGGAGAAGAATATTTTATATTGTTCGTTGACGACTTTTCCATGATGTGTTAGATAGGACTTATGAAGTATAAAGACGAAGCTTTCGATAAGTTCAAAGCATTCAAAGCCTTGGTTGAAAACGTATCAGATCGCAGAATCAAATGCCTCAGGTCTGATCAAGGAGGGGAATTTACCTCAGATGAATTTTTCGATTTTTGTGAATAGCATGGAATAAGAAGGGAATTCTCTACTGCAAGGACTCCTCAGCAAAATGGAGTAGTGGAAAGGATGAACAAAACAGTTCAACAAATAGCTCGTGCCATGCTTGATAAGTCTGGAACTCCTGCAACCTTCTGGGGTGAAGCCGCATTTGCTGCAGTTACTATTCTCAACAAGACAAACGTCCGGGTAAACAACACTCAGACTCCTCATGAACTTTGGTATGGTAAGACTCCCATGGTAAAATACTTCAAAATTTTTGGAAGCAAATGCTACATCAAAAAGACTGATGAAAACATTGGCAAGTTCGAACCTAGAGCAGATGAAGGCATTCTCCTTGGTTACTCTCCCCACAGCAAAGCATATAAGTGCTCCAATAACAGACTTGGAAAAATTGTTGAAAGTATTGATGTAGTGGTTAATGAAGAAGGAAACACTCCTAGGCAAGCAAAATCTGAAGATTTCGAAGATGATGAGGACTATCCTTCAACATAAAATTAGATTCATGATGAAGAAGAAACCCATGAGGCACCAGAAGAACAGATAAGGATAAAAGAAAAGACTCCATCCAAGTATGTTCAGAAGAATCATCCAGAAACTTAAATTTTGGGGCAGAAAGTGTTATGCTCTTACCCTGCAAAAAGATACCCAAATACAGAATAAGCGAAGAAAGATACCCAGAACATAGAATAATGAGAGTCAACAGCAAATATTTTATTATTGAGAAAACAATGTTCACTGGCCTCTTCGAGGGGGCAACCTCCAATAGAGCAGAGCTTGATTCAAAAGTAAGACACGATGCTCCTCGCAGGGAGTCTCTATCTTTTATATATGACTCATACATGCAATACCATGGATCAATACCATGGGTTTTATTAATACCATCTATCTAATACCATGGCCCATTTGCAACTAACTGTGGTCCCGTCATTAATTGCGGGTTAACCACTTACAATTATTAATATGGGCTTTATTGACTCTTTACTATGACTTGATCCCACTACATAAATAAGGAGCTTAGGGTGGGACCCTAACATGCCCTCCCCCTTAAGAATAGCCTTGTCCTCAAGGCTGAAGCTACGGAAACTACTGAAGAATAGTGGCTGGTTCCCAAGTTGTATCTTCTGGAGAGGTGTCTTTCCACTTGACGGGACTTCCCTAATGATGCGGCCATGCAGGGGCCTTTCTCGTGTGTCTAGGACCTGTTCAGGTTGGAGCCAGATTGACCCTTCCTCGTCCAATTCAGGTAGACTGGTTTGAATTCTACAATTGTTGCCAATCACTTTCTTGAGGCATGAGACATGGAAAATTGGATGGATTTTTGCAGTAGGCGGCAAAGCCAGCTTGTAGGCTACTCCTCCAATGCGATGAAGTACTTGATATGGTCCGTAGAATTTTGGAGATAGTTTCTAACAACCCTTGTCTTTGAGTGATGTTTGCTTATATGGTTGCAAGCTCAAAAATACCTGATCCCGTTCTTGAAATTGGCACTCTGAGCGATGCTGGTCTACCTGTTGCTTCATGCGGTTTTGAGATTGATGAAGATTCTCTCTAAGATGGGTGAGCATGGTTGCACGGTTTTGTAGGAGTTGATCCACTGCTTGTACCTTTGAGCATTCCTTGATATAAGAAGTAGGGGAAGGAGTGATTTGACCATATACTGCTTCATAGGGAGTCATTTTGGTGGTGGCATGATAGTTGGTGTTATACCACCATTCAGCCAGAGGTAACCATTGTACCCAAAGATGTTGCTTTTTTGAAGTGAAACACCTAAGGTAGGTTTCCAGACATTTGTTGACAACTTCAGTTTGACCATTCGTTTGTGGATGATAGGAAGTGTTGAGTTTTAGTTGGGTTCCTTGTAGCCTCAAGAGTTCCTGCCAAAAATTACTGGTGAAGATGGGTCACGATCGGACACAATAGAAGTGGGCATGCCATGAAATTTGAAGATCTTATCCATGAAAGATTGAGCAACCAAAGTTGGTGTAAACGGGTGGGGTAGGGCGCAGAAAGGAGCATACTTCGAAAGTTTGTCCACAACCACCATGATGACTGACTTCTTTCCTGACTTTGGAAGACATGTAATGAAATCCATAGAAACCTCCGTCCATATTGATGCCAGGATGGGCAACGGTTGTAATGTGCCTAGTGCTTTGACGGTCTCCCCTTTGTGGCGTTGACAGACATTGCATTCTGCTACAAAAGTAAGGATGTCCTTTTTCATGCCTATCCAAAAAAATGATCTTTTGGTGTGAGCATATGTCTTCTGAAAGCCTGAATGTCCTGCAATGGGGGATGAGTGCAATTATGCCAAAATGCGACTTTTGAGGGTGGATGTTGGTGATATTAAGACTCTGTCCCTGTAGCGAAGAATCTCATTCTACCACGGGTAGCCCTTGGTGGGATTTGGATCTACCTGCAATTGAGAAATGAGTCGAGAGAGCCCGAGATGTGAAAACCATTCCCTGCGAGCCTCTTCAATCCATTCTGGAATGGGAAGGGAAATTGCTAGCAGGGTACTTTCCTCAAATTGGCGAGATAATGCATCTACTACACTATTTTCTTGCCCTTTTTTGTAAATGATCTCATAATCATATCCCAGCATTTTAGCGAGCCATTTATTTTGTTGTGGGGAGGATAGGCGTTGCTCCAAAAAATATTTAAGACTGTGATGGTCTATGCAGATTTGGAAACGTCGCCCCAATAAGTAAGGTCGCCAGGTCTCTACTGCATGTAAGATGGCCATCATTTCCTTCTCATAGGTAGATTGACCCAAATTCTTCCCACTTAATTGTTGGGCTATGAAGGCCAAAGGTTGACCTTCCTGCATTAAGACTGCCCCAATACCTGTACTCGAAGCATCACATTCAATGACAAAAGATTTGGTGAAATCAGGTAGTGCTAAAACTGGAGTGGAACACATGGCATTTTTGAGAGTTGTAAATGCCTGTTGTGCATCCTCATTCCAGAATAATGAATTTTTCTTCAGGAGTTGAGTGAGGGGTTTCGCTATGCGACCATAATTGGGGACAAATTTGCGATAATAGCTTGTGACACCCAAAAATCCTCTCAAGCTCTTCAAGGGCTTAGGTTGAGGCCAATCCTACATTGCCTGGATCTTTTTGGGGTCCACCTTGACACCTGCACGCCCCACAATGTGGCCCAAATACTCAACGTCTTCCATGCCAAAAGAACACTTGGACATCTTAACAAATAATTTATGCTTGCGGAGTAGTTGCAACAGTAGATCTACATGCTGAAGATGTGCGGCCCAAGTGCAACTATAGATGAGGATGTCATTGAAGAAGACAAGAACGAATTTCCTGAGATATGGTTTGAGAAGATGGTTCATAAGGCTCTGAAAAGTAGATGGGGAATTACAAATACTGAATGGCATGACCAGGAACTCATAATGGCCTTCATGAGTTCGGAAAGAAGTCTTTGGAATGTCAACTTCCTTCATGCGAATTTGGTGGTAGCCTGAGCGAAGATCCAGCTTAGTGAAGAATTGAGCCCCATTGAGTTCATCCAACAAATCATCAACCACCGGGATGGGAAATTTATCTTTGACTGTCAACTTATTGAGGGCCCTGAAGTCTGGACACATCTGCCATTCCCCATCTTTCTTGAGTACCATGACCACCGGTGATGAATAAGGACTAATGCTGGGACGTATGACACCTGCTTCCAAAAGTTCCTTGATTATTTTTTCTATTTCATTCTTTTGGGTAAACGGATATCTGTATGGGCGCACATTTGGGGGTTGGGCCCCAGGAACCAAGGTGATGCTATGATCATGTTCCCCCCTCGAGGGTGGAAGCTCATGAGGCTTGTCAAAGACCGGAAGATGGTTATTTAAAATCTATTGCATCTCAGGATGAATCGGCAGAGACTTGGTTTTCACTGCCTAGATGGCATTAAATTTAGTTATAACTCCATGATGGCCCTTTTCTAGCAATTTTTCCATCCTATGCAAGCTGATGATAGAGGGAGATCGCGCCTGGAGTCCATGGAGGGTATGTGTGGAGTTGTTCTACTTAAAACTCATATATAACTCCTGGAAATCCATTGTGATTGGCCCAAGAGTGTGAAGCCATTCAGCCTCGAGGACAATGTCGCACCCACCCATGTGTATTGCAAACATGTGGGTCTTCAACTGATAATCCCCCATTTGAAGTATGACATTTTCACAATGGCCTTCACATTTCATTGTGCCCCCATCCGCAATTTGGACTTGGAAGTTAGAAACTGCTCATATAAAACAATGCACTGCTTCCGTGACTTTTTGATGGATGAAATTATGTGTACTTCCACTATCAATCAAAACTACTACTGGGCGATGTTTAATAAAACCTTTGATTTTGAGAGTTTGAGGTGAAGAAATCCCTGCCAAAGCATGCAGTGAAATAACTGGTTCGTCAGGGACATTGTCCTTTTGGTTGTTCTCTTCTACCGCCTCAGGTTCCTCAAGTGGTGGATCTTCCTCCGATGAGCTGTAATAAGTGGCATCAATTTGAAAAAATTTGGGCTCCTTGCATTTGTGACCTGGGGAGTATTTTTCATCACAGTAGTAACATAATCCCTTCTATCTTCTTTCGGCCATTTCTGCAGGTGACACCTTTTGAACCTTAAGTGTTTGAGTCGTGCTATGAGCCTGTGGGGGGTGACCCTTGGCGGTGAAATTTGGGCGAATGTACTGCGCTGCTAACGCACGTTCCACGTTATGATCTACCTTGCAAGCCTCCATCCATGTGGGAGGGTGGTGCAGTTGGATGTGGGCTTTTATGGCCTCTTTAAGAACGCTGATAAAACATTCCATGTAGAACACATCTGAGAGACGCCTAGTGCGGAAGGCCAAGGCTTCAAAGGCTGTAACATATTCATCCACTATGCCCATCTATTGGAGCTTAGTAAGACGACCCAAAAAAGAAGATTCCTGGTCAAAGCGATTTGTAAGAGCTTTTTTGAAGGCGTTCCAAGACACAAAACTTCCACTGCAACGTTGATGCCATTCCCACCATTGCCACCTTTCAGTGTCCAAGTACATGCTCCCCACCATAAGCTGAGTCTCATTATCTAAGATGTTATTCAGATGGAAATATTGCTCCATTTGTGCTATCCATGCTGCCGGGTGAGAACCATCAAATTTATGCATATCCAACTTGGGAGGTCGCGGACATGATTGTTGGTGGGTGCCCCAGAGGTGAGGAGAGTGGCTAGACTCACCCTCACTTTGTCCATTGCCAATATACGCCTCCTCGCAGGCTTCCTCCTTGCCCTTAGGTAATAGGTTAGTTATTCTATCAAGCTGAAGTTGGAGGGATTGCAAGGTTTGTTCAAGTTTTTCCATCCTCTCATTGGCCATAGCTTGAGATCTAGTTTCTACCATGCACTGACCTGATGCTCTTGAAATTTGGGACTGCTCGAATTTGGGACCGCTCGAATTTTTTATTTTATTTTTATTTTTATTTATTTGTTTATTTATTTATTTTTTCTGAAAACTCCTAACGGAGTTTTACTCCTTCCTTAGGAATACTGCAGTGGCCGAATCCTCAAAATGTCAATGCTGCCAAAAGTCCTCTGAAAAGCACACCCGGGTTAGGAACCCCACACAACTACTCAGATATGGTGGATCTGAGAGATCTGAATGGCGGATCGGATAGCTCTAATCGGCGGAATAGGGTGCTGCTGCAGATCTGCTGGATCTAGTAGATCAGACTGGCTGGTCTGCTACTCGGAACTGCGATACTGACGTCTGCTACTACTGCAAACCCCCTTGCGAGATCTGATCTGGCAGAGATTATGCTTGATCCCAAGATAGAAAAGAGAACTATGGTCTCGAGGAGTGTCAGGTGCTACAGATCGCAATATACATAAGGGTCTAATAGTAGTACTCGACCCAATATTTCAGGGCTCTAAGGAGGATCAACTGTACCCTTAGCCGTACAACCCGACTACCCTATCGTACGGGCGAGTAATCTCTCCGAGTGCTGTTCTCGGTGTACTGTAGCAGCAAGATGGCCGACGGTTTATCTATGGCGAGGTTTCAAAGGAGCTAGGGGGCTTTCGATATACCCAGAGGGTACTTGGAAGACAGTCGGTACGCGGTTCTATCTATGCGCTACTACTCGAAGGGGTTACAAGGGAGTCCAACAAGCGTGACCACCTCTTGTATTTCCTGCGTGCATGCCTCCCCAAATCCACAGGTTTATGCGCTCAACAACAGATCCCGTGGTTTAAAGATGCCGGAACACGTCTCTAGCCAAATTTTTTTTTGCTAAGAAATGGAGATCCCACCTGCCTTGGAAAGTGCTTTGATACCACTTGATATAGCTCTGATACCACTTGTTGTATATCTGACCCAGAAATATATGAGAAATAACAAATATACCCAATAATAACAAGATCAAAATAGATACCACTTGTTATAGCTCCGATACCACTTGTTGTAGCTCTAATACCACTTGTTATAGATCTAACCCAAAAATATTATAGATCTGATATGAAAATATAAGACAATGCAAATAAACCCAAAAATAATATGAAATGATCCTTTATTGATATCAAAACCCTTAAGGTAGGGCAACACCATACATTCACTCCTTAAGGAAGGAGAACACTCCACAAGCCATATGCTTGTTCATACAATAATCCTTGACAATTCCTTGACATCTCTCCATGTAGAGTCTTTAGACTCTATATAGGCCTCATACATACAATACCATGGATCAATACCATGGGTTTTATTAATACCATCTATCTAATACCATGGTCCATTTGCAACTAAATTTGGTCCCATCATTAATTGCGGGTTAACCACCTACATTTATTAATATGGGCTTTATTGATTCTTTACTATGACTTGATCCCACTACATAAATAAGGGGGTTAGGGTGGGACCCTAACAAAGGTGGACCAATCACGGGAAGGCACGTGGCAACTGAATTGATGTACTGTTGGTGAGGTATTCCATTCATAGGCCGTCATGTGGGCTAATGAAAAGGTGCCATGTACCCCTATGAAAGTCCACGTTATAGCCTTGGAGTTTGAATTAAAAAATTTGTTTGGAGGGCCCGTCCGAATCGAACCTCAGGCCTGTTGACAAACAACCTATCACATTACCTTTAGACGAATTGTGTCACTTGTTAATTGTTGGTGGAGTGATTATATGTAAATACGAGTGGGATGGTGGCTTGGGGTAATGAGCGGGTCGATGGGCACACCTGACTAGCCTGACCCATAGTTGTATGCTTATTAATGTGATTGAGGGCATGATAACGGGAATGGGGCCAACAAACTTAGGTCATATGGGGTATCACGTAACCAACAACGGAGGAGGGTGTGGGGCCAATAACCCTATTTAATTTTTTAAAACAAAATAACATATAACCGCCAATGTCATCGGTTCCAAACCCCAACCTATGAGGAACCAAACTAACATGCTATCGTTGGGCCATATGCCTGTGTTGCTGAACTATTTGCAAAACCATTGGCTTTGGTAGAGCAGTTTGTAGACAAATTGGATAAGAGGGGATATTTTGTTCATTTGAAAGCATTTCTTAGCGCAACACGAGCCTAGAAATGGGTTTTTGAGCATTCTAGACATCACGAGAGCATTATTTTTGCAAGTTAAGGCTTGTATTTTGATGTAATGATCACTTGAGCATATTAATAAAGTGGTCACCATTGGAAGTTGGACTTGGATATGTATCCCAAGATGGGTGAACTCCGTTATCAACTTGCCTTTATCTTGTCATACATTTTTGTCCTCTTAACACTTTAAAATTTCTACAAATTAACTTAAGTTTGTGTGTTTTTTCAATTTCAATCCATTGCACAAAGATACATAAACTAACCTGCAAATTGATCAGTAATACCTTCACTTTTATTTTTGGATCAATTTGGTATCAGAGCATAGTTTTTGCAGTGAAGGTATGACAGGATTTGCAAGTTTTTTGAAAGCTTACAAGGTCTAAACTCAAGAAAGGAGGAGTACTTTAAGAACTTAATCCTAAAATTGGCACAAGAAGACCACATACTCGACAAGCAATGTCGCATGAAGAAGCACAAGAACTACTTTCTGAAGATGAAAGAGATTTAAAAAAAACATTTTTATGATATGACTGAGGTGGTGAAATATTTGTATAATGAACAAACAAAACAGATATAAGGAGAATGGTCTCGACAATAAAGAAATGAGGGTGGTGATGGGAGCAGGCCTCCACCTCCTCCTCCTCCTTCTTCACATCCTTATTCACCTCCTTCTTCACATAGACCAACTCCCCCAACATCCCCAAAAGGATATGCTAAGTCTCATTTACTTAAGCTTGATATAATGTTTGAATTGTCAATGTATGATGGAGAATTAAATGTTGAAAAGTTGGATGATTGAGTTCAACAAATTAAATTTTATTGTAGGATCCAAAAGACTAATGATGATGTTATAAAAATCCAACTTGCTTCTCTTCGATTGGAAGGTGCAACTCTTATTTGGTGGGAGGATAGAACTCAAGAATATTTGAAGAAAAGTGGTAAAATTATCTCTTCTTCAAATTATTTTATAGCTGCATTAAGGAAGAAATTTTATCCATTAGCTTACATGCAAAAAACAATAATGAATTGGCAAACCTATAGACAAGTTAAAGTTCAAAATGTACAAAGTTATACACAAGAATTTAGAAAGAGAGCTTTGATATTGGGTATTGATTTTACTTCACAAGAAACTCTCCTCAAATATATAGGTGGATTACATAGATATTTAAGGCATACAATACTTATGTTTAATCCAATCAATCTAGATGAAGTATGTGTTCAAGCTACTCATTTAGAATCGAGAGGCAAGAATGTTCACGAGAGTCAAGCAAGAAACCCTTTAAAAATGGACACAAGGGGAAAGGAAAATCCAAAGGCAAAGCAAAGAAGAATGCTACGGTTAAGAAAGAGAAAGATAAACTCACCTACAATAATTTCTCAAAACATGGTCATGATGAAGACCATTGTTGGAAATTACATCTTGAATTGAAGCCAAAGAAGTTCAATAACAAGGGGAAACAAAAGACTTCTTTTACAACTCAACAAGATCTAGGATCTGATTCATGTGATGAAACCAAGATCATAACCATGGCAATGAAAGTGTTAGCACCTAAATCCGCCTTAGGCTTAAGGAAGGCAAAAGTCAGGGTAACCACAAACCACGCTCATTCCGGTAGCTAGCCCTACTAGAACAGGAGAGGGATCTCTTCGTGTCACGCTCAGTGAATAGACAAAACGATATGGTCTGAGATGACTTACAATGAATATTGATTTTAGGCTAGTAAATAAATATGGATACAAGAGACAATTTTTGATAAATGACTTCTGGGAAGTATGGAACCAATGAACAGCAATGAGCAGAGAATTTAACACAAAGGCACATATTACTTCGTGAGGCAAGACAGGCGGAAAGTCTAGCAATTAAATTTAAAATAATGTGGAACAGAAAGATTGTTTAGGAGGGTGAAAAGGGCATAAACACATGAATCCTTTTCAATGGAATAAGAACACATACGTGAAACTTTCCCATAAGCAGAGCAAATAAATATGAATTCTACCTTATCTTACTTAGAAAATTTCACTGGAAATGAAGATGAAATGAACTGTGAAACATAACGAAATACATATGAAACATAAAGAGACACATTTGCTACACTCACAACCATATGAATCTCATGAAACAGAGTCACTGCCTTTCATTAATCCTCTGTCAAAATATACAATGAAGAACTGAGTTTCTCTCCCACAGTCTCCCAGAAATTACAATCAACCAACCCTTTGCAAATGGTTTACGTACAATAAATAGACTATGCCATGAGGAAATAGAACGACCAAGAGTTGGGGAGTTTTTCGAATCATTACAAAGTGGAAGTGGAAAGCCAAGCATTAGTTACAGGTGCAGCGTTACAAAAATGACAAATGGCTTGGGCGACTACTCGCCTTCCTTTGCCACTTGGATAGAAGCCATCCTCTAGTGAAAATACTTTAAAATTTGCCTTAGGTGCCGAAAAAAGTGAAGTGTAGATGAGCGGGCCCACTTTGGAGAAATTTGTGAATCGAAATGTCACGAAGCGGAAGTGATTTGGCCTTTTTGTCTATATGTGCCGCACCCAAATCTATAAGCGTCACGCCACTTTGGAGGCTGTTTTAAGGTACCTGCAGGAGTCCAAATTGTGCCCAAGTGTGCTTGTTGGAAATCCTGGCCTATCTACTTTCCAATCTAAGTGGAATTTCTGAATTTGGTGCTCATTTGCCCCTCCAAAACTTCATTCTCCCAATACTGCTTCTTGTGTGTCAAAATAGGGGCAGAGAGGTCATTGTTTGAGTGTTTTTGACCTCCTGGGGACTCAAATCATGCCCAAATTTCTTGTCCATGCACCAGAAAGCATGATTTTTCATGCTGAATCCAAAAATGCAAGCCATTTGTGATTTGGAGCCCCCAATCCTAAGCTAGGGAGAAAAAACCTGTGTTGTGACAAAAAAATTGCCATGTGACCAAAATTGCCCCAAATTTCTTGAAATTTGGGCTGGTGATCCTCTATGAGGTTCTATGCTAGGCCACAGAGGCTTTAGCCAAGATTTGAAGCCGATCTTATTCTTTTTGCCTCTTTTGCCTCTTTGTTGTCTTGCTCAATTTTGCCTTCAAACTCCTTATTCGAGCCTTTGAACTCATGTTCCGTGCCTTGTAATGATAAACCATCCGCCTCAATATGGTTTTGTCCGTGTCGGCCTTCTTTAGTAGTCTCTCAAGGTGGATGTTGATGCGCTCGAACCAAGACTCACGGTCATTGTTAATCTCTTGCTCTAATGGATTGAGCTCAATCCTCCTATGTTGGGTAGCTTGGCGATTCTCACAGATGTTTTGCAGCTCTGTGATCTCGTGCTGGTCCTCAAGTTGTTTGTTCCTTTGCTCCAAATACCTGATAATCCATTTGGCTCTCTCCAACTTGAGTGACAAGTCTTGGATCTCCATTTTCTACTCCTGGATGGTCCTCCTAAGTTTGGCACTCTCCTCATTTGCATCATCATCATGAATGAGGATGAAGTCGGCCTCTTGTTCACCTAATGGCCCCTCGTCATGTATGGGCCTCTTGCCCTTGTCCTGTACCTGTGTTGTCAATGTTGGAAGTGAGGCCCCTTCCACCCCGGGTGGAGATAACACTCGCTTTGCTACTGCGAACAAATGCCTACTGCCTCTCTGATATGTGATGAATACTGGCATAGTAGTGGTCTCATGGCGCTCATACTGATGAGAAGGACCACCTATCTCATGCTCAACCTTCGATAATACCTTTGAAGTGCTGAAGAGGTCACGGGAAATGAAGTCATCCCAAGTAATGCCCTGCAATCCCAATTAATGATCCACCAAAATCCGGATAAGAGCTAAGTGATAAACACTGTTAAGTTGCTGCTAAGGGGTCTTGTGCTGCATGAAGGTGTTCATCCTCTCTATGTTCCTGCAAATGAAATATTGGATGTTCATCATCCGTACCCTGGTAAAGTGCATGAGCAACCTGATGTGATAGGCATACAGACGAGAGAACCTCCCCTCACAGCTGAAATACTTCATGATCAATTTCATGAGTGTAGCATATTCATCTTTCAAGTATCTGAATGGAAAGACTCTTTGGAGCTGCCTCAGGAAACTGGCCTTAATGTAAGGCTCATAACGCTGCCTATCCACCTTCTGTTTCTTGTGCCACTGTTCTCCAACATTTGGTATGGCAGTTGCTAATGAGATAGTTTTGGATGTCAGTGTGAAGGTGACCCCGGCCAAGATAGAGTGACCTCCATGTAAGTGAAGCACAAAAATATGGGCCAACTCATGATGAACTCGAACATTAGCCACCCTTTGACAAAATTCAAAACATGATAGATGCTGGAAGCATGACATAGCAAGAGGGCAGGCCTGCAGCTCTATGAGGGTGGTTGGCTCATCCCTAACATGTTTGCCGCTTTTGTGTGTCTCCTGGGAGCCTGTTCTTCCGAGGATGAATCACTTTGTGTTTCCATCTCATACTCCAATGAATGCTCAGATGCCATGACTATTGTGTGTGTATTGTACTTGGGCTGCCCTTTGATGATGGTATGAAACTAGGTGTTGTTGTGATATCTGCCACCAAGGGGAACAATGAGAAAAGGGAGTGTTAGTAGGGGAATAATATGATGGGAATAGGGGTTATGGGGGAAATTTTGTTTCAGGGATATGTAGGAGGGTTTGGGGATTTTATAGGGTAGGGTTTTGGGGTTTACATTGACCAATGAGTGGAGGGAATATGGAATAGGGGTTTAGTAATGTTTTAGGGTAGGGAAAATAGGGAAAAATGGGATAGGGGAAATAGGAAAAAATGGGATAGGGGGGAAGGGAAAAATGGAGAGAAGGGGAAAAATGAGAGGGAGGAAGAACCTTGGCATCCACACAACAAGTTTCCAAACCTAGCAACAATGGCTTTGATGTTTTCTAGTGGTTGGTTTTATGAGTTTTTGTTGCAACTATAAATAGACATGAACCACCATAACCTTCACAAAAATACATGAGCCATCAAGATTTAGAGCCTACCTGTCGATTTGAGGGGTTTCAAAGGCGACTTGAGGCAATTTGGCATAATTTTGGGCCTCTGTGGGTGTGCGCCACACAACAAACCCACGCCGCGCTCTCTATATGTTTTGCACCCTTGTATTTTTTCCACTGCGGGGTTGCACTGTGTGTGTCGCGCTCTCTATGTGCCGCGCCCCTCTGTGTGTGCGTCGCACTCTGGAAAATGCTTCCAAACTCACTCCAAACACGCACTAGCTTCTCACAATGACTTTTCAATGCTTCTCTATAACCTTGAGTTGCACAATGACTTTGTTTGCTTGTGAAAATCCTTTATAAAGACATTGGGAGTCATGGGTTAAATTTTTGCTTCTTCAAAACCCACTTTGCTAATGTTTCATTTTGGCTCTTGTCACTAAGTTAATGCAACACTGAATTTCACTTTTCCTTTGAATTTTTAGCTAAAATGATGAAATTTTTTGGCACTTTTGTAGGGGTCGCATGACATGGCATTTGGCCAAGGAAACCATGACTGCACTTGAAGAAATCAACTGGAGACTTTTTTGAAAATTATCACAAATGACACACTGTTTGACTTTTCTTCAAAACAGAGTTTTGAAGAACAGTCGTAATCTGTCAACATGACGATGAAAACCTTTGAATCATAACTTTGTAAGGGCCTGCCCTGGCCTGCATGGCTTTATGGGACATGGTTGAAGACCAAATTGACTAATCCCTAGACCTAGTGACTGAAAATGACTCTCGTCCATTAAAAGATCGAACATTAACTGTCATGGACTTTAGTGAACATTGACAAAAGACCTAAGCCAGCAGGTGCCAGACATGAGAGGAAATGGCTAGCATGACCTTTTCTGTCAGATTATGGCATGCCCTAGCGGAATGCAGATGAGTGAATGGAGCAGAACTCCTAAAAATGAAATGCAGAAAGAGTTTTGATCTCTGACGGAGGACTGACAAGACCGACTCTAATAGAAAGGATGTATATCTTCTACTGCAAGTACTAGTTCTTCTAGCAAGTCTGTTGAATCTCAAAATGATAAGAAAATAAGTGAGTTTTTTCATATTAGGGTCATTACAAAGAATACAAAGGTTGATACACTATTTGATAGTGGATCTCAAGTCAATTTTATTTCTGAAGCAATTGTCAAGAGACTTAATTTAGAGACAACACCTCATGCAAAACCTTACCCTTTGGGTTGGGTATGTGATGATGCTAAATTGCAAGTGACAAGAAGATGTAAACTCAAATTTTCTATCATTGCTAATTTTATAGATGAGGTTGAGATTGATGATGTACCACTTGAAATTTGTGGGATTGTCTTAGGGAGTCCATTTTTATATGATCGAAAATCCATATTCTATCGTCATGAGAACAAGTATCATATTTTCAAAGTTGGAATTGAATATATTGTAAGAGCACATCGCAAGAAGATAAACTTATATCTTGTTAATGCAGGACAAATGAAGAGGCTTATGAATGCTAGTAACAATTTTGTATTGTTGATGATAAAAGCTAAGGATATTTCCGAATCTGAAGCTTTCTAATAATGTGATTATAAATTGAAGCACGATTCGGTTGAAGTTTTTAATACTTATGACAAGATGTTTTAGGAACCTAAGGGGTTACCTCCAAAAAGAGGAATCCAACATGAAATTCAATTGTAACAGGATGCATCACTTCCAAATAATGGCATGTACAAAATTTCAACCTTGGAGAATGAAAAGATCAAGAAACAAGTGCAAGAGTTGCTTGATAAAGGGATCATCATACCTAGAAAATCTCCTTGTGGCTCTCATATTGTTTTGGTTCCAAAGAAATATGGTACACAACGCATGTGTGTGGATTTCTGAGCTTTAAACAAGATCATGATAAAGAATCACTATCATCTTCATCGCATTGACGATTTTCTAGATTAATTGAAGGATGTTGTGTATTTTACTAAGTTATACTTAGAAGCGGTTATCATCAGATAAGGATTGTTGAAGGTGATATTTGGAAACTTCTTTTAAGACAAAACAAGGGTTGTTTGAATGGTTAGTAATTCGCTTTGGGATTTGCAATGCACCTACTACATTCATGAGAGTTATGAATAATGTGTTGCGACCATTCCTTGATGAGTTTGTCATAGTATACTTAGATGATACTCTGATTTTTAGTAAGACCGTGAAGAGCATGTCAAGCATGTAAAGCAAGTTATAGATGTCTTAGAAAAAGTAAAAATTGTATTTGAAGATGTCAAAATGTGAATTTGGCAAAACATCTTTGATGCATTTAGGTCATATTGTAGGGGTGGGTGAATTGAGAATTGATCCCTCCAAAGTTGATGCTATTGTGAATTGGCCTAAACCCAATAATGTAACAAACGTTAGGAGATTTTTGGGATCACCCCGATATTGAAGAAAGTTCATTGCTAACTTCTCATCTATTGCAGCCCCATTACATGTTTTGACAAGTGTGAAGTAGGTCTTCTAGTGGGGAGGCAAACAATATAAATCCTTCAACACTTTGAAAGAGAAGATTAGTACAACAACAGTTCTATCACTTCCAAATCTCAAGCAACTATTTGAAATTCAAACTGATGCAAGTGAATATGCTATGGGAGCAGTGTTGATGAAACATGGTAACCCAATATGTTGTCATTCTAGGACCTTTTCCAATACAGTAATTAACTGTCCAACTTATGATAAATAGTTGTATGATTTAGTTCAAAGTGTGAAGAAATGGAATCATTATTTGATGTGTAAAGAAATGAATTATTCATACTAACCATCAACCTTTGCAATATCTTCAATCATAAATTAAGCTACAAGCCAGACATTTCAGATGGATGATATTTTTGTAGCAATTTCATTTGGTCATCAAGTATAAAAAGGTATTTACAACAAAGTTGCAGATATGTTGTCAAGACCTATAATGAGTGCATATGTCATTCTTAAGCATAACTCAATTGTGCATGAAAGTTATATTGAACAATATGCTCAAGATGAAGATTTCAAAAAAGTTTATGCAACTTTGAGTTAAGGCAATCATGTTCATAACAAGTTGTTGTATCATCTTGGAAAGTTGTGTATTCCATAGGGTGAAAGAGCTAATGTCATAAGGGAAGCCCATACTTCTCTTATTGTTGGTCACTTTGGTGTAGGAAAAATAGTTGTTCAACTGCAGAGGTATTATTATTGGCCTCGTATGAATGAAACAGTAACAAGATATGTAAGAGGATGTTCTATGTGCGCTACTAGTAAACTGAGTAATAGGAGATTGGGTTTGTACACTCCACTTCCTATCCCTTCACGTCCTTGGGAAAGTGTTTATATGGATTTTGTGGGGGAGTTACCTATGTCTAAAAAATGTCATGATTATTTGTATGTTGTAGTGGATATATTCAACAAAATATGTGTGTTTATGCCTTGTAAGAAACATATTACAACTGAACAAACTGCACATATGTCTTTCAGAATGTGTGGGTTCACTTTGGGTTATCCACTTCTATTATTTGTGATCAAGATTCTTGATTTATTGGAAAGTTTTGGTCAAGTTTATGGGAACTCATGGACACCAAGTTAAAGAAGAGAACAACATTTCATCCACAAACTAACAATCAGACAGAGGTAGTAAACAAAACAATAGTGCATCTCCTTTGTAGATATTGTGGTAAACATCCTAAGCTTTGGGATGAACATTTACATTACATCCAACATGCGTACAGTCGTGTCAAGCATTCATCTATACAAACATCTCCATTTGAATCTTGTTTGGGTTGCCAAAGTCTCCTTTGGATTTTATCTTTGGTAAAGACATCACAGTGGATGGACATAGTGATGTGAACAAAGCCAAGCATTTCATTGAAAAAATCCAGCTAGTGCATCAAAGGGTACAAGAACAACTAGAGAAAATCCAAGCCAAGTATAAAGCAAGGCATGACAAGCATCAGGTTTATCATGTTTTCCAAGTGGGAGATAAAGTTTGATTATACATCAACAAGGAAAGATTTCAAGGTGAAGGTAAAAAGTTCAAATCAATCATATATGGCCCAAGCTTTCAATATTTTGGAGAAGATTGATAATAATGCTTTCTGATTAGATTTGACGCCTTATATGACAATTTACTCTGGTGTGAATATGGAAAATTTGAGATTGTATGAACCTCCTATGATCGTTGATCAAGAGGGGAATGTTCAAATTCCATCTATAGAAAATTTTGCTTCTAAATACTTGAACGAGTTGCAAGAAGACACTATTATTGACAGGAAAATAAAGACTCCATGTAGAAGCAATGTGGAGTATCTTTGTGTGGGAAAAAAGGTACCAAACCACGTAAATCATGGTGGAGAGAGATTGTGAAAGTGGGGGATTTGTACCCTCATTTGCTGAATAAAAACAAGTTTTTGGTGGTCCAAAATCTTCTCGTGGGGAGGAGTGATTTAGGGGATCTAGAAAATGTTCAAAAATAAAAGTGCTCAAATTCTCTTGAAACCAATGCCAAGTTATATAGCTCGTTGCGCTGATTCCAATGACGCTTGAATCACGTCAATCTGACACCATATGACAAAGTTATGACGTTATGAAGTTTTGGCCAAAAAAAATAAAAAAAAAATCAACAAGCAAGTTTGACTATGCATGGTATGGAAGCTGACATGGTAGTAAGTGGTTGGTTGTATGGACAGGCATGTGAACCAATCATGGGAAGGCATGTGACATCTGACTCAACATATGGTTGGTGAGGTGGTCCAATCATAGGCTGCCACATGGGCTAATCAGAGAGCGCCATGTGGCCCTATGAAAGGTCGACATGTGGCCTTGGAGTCTGAATTAAATTTTTTTTTGGAGGGCCCATTAGAATTGAACTCGAGACATGTTGGGAAAAAATCAGTCACATTACTTTTTGATGCAACCAGATGGCTGCCACAATCCAAATACCTTATCGGAAGCATTTTCCCTATGCTTTTGCCTTTAAAATCCCGGGACCACTTATGCTTATCGGAGCCACTACACTAAGCATTTTCTTATCGCTTTAGCATTAAAAACCTGGGCAACACTTTTTATTTGATACATTGGAATACATGGGAACACATGGAAAACCGAACTGGAAGCCTTAAGGCCGGACTTCAAAAGTTATACACCCGTAACTATAATTATCATTGGGTCCACCTACTCCAAGCTATCTCTGTGCTCTCTGATCTTCGCTTTCCCTGATCTTTGATCATCGACTATATCGGCCTATCATCGATATCGCTTATCGCAATATTGGAGTATCGTTGTTCCATATTTCACCGTCCCTTGACTCCCCGAAATACGATTAGCGATTAGATCGCAATCATCGATCTTGACTCTTGATCCGAAGGTCCATGATCTATCGCACTATCGCAATCGCACTGTTTCAAATCCTGGTTCTGATAATTCCCGAAGAGTTTGCCGATGCGATAATCGGCGATCGCAATCGCAACTTCGTCAAGCCGAGGTTCACCCCTTTTGTAACAAGGTTTCGTCGATGTGATAATGCCTTACGGACCTGATAAGGGTATAGGTTCCCATCTATAAAATTTCAAGTCCGGATTTCGGATCTAGTTCTGTGTTATGCCCTTTTCTCAATGTAAATCAGATTTAGGTTTTAAACCCAATTCCTCTGCCTTACTCTGTTACACACGATATAAAAGTTAACTCAATATCTTTGGATCTCCATCGATCATACAGTAATCAATGGTTGATTAACTTGCCTGCAAATGGAATTTTAAATGATTAACGCATATATACACAACACAATTGGAAAAAGGCATAATACACAGATACGCTACCTGCACACCATCGTTGTTGCTATTGAAAGCATATCAAATTAACAAAGTTATGTTTCTTGGCCCTTGATGGCCTAAATTACATTCATCCCTCTCTCTCCCGAAAACATTCCTCTCTCTATATATAAACTCATAAACACATAATTACGTATTTGAGGCTCTCCAACCCTCTCTGGCCTATTTCTTTTAATTGGAGCCTCTGTTTTTCTTATCTACCCATACGCTTATAGTTCTATCTTGAATCCTCTCGAATCCTCTCTCTTTGAGAAGAAAACAAAGGAAAATACATATATGTTCTATCTAATCATCTCCTTCACAATTGAAGGAATAGACTATACATTTAGAAATAAAATCCTATCCAAATCTAAACAAACTAAACTACGTGGCTTGATCTCCACGTAGGGAGGATCAACTTGCCACCTACTCTCTCTTTTCCTTAGTATTTGCAACAATATAACTACTTACATAATTTGAACTTAATAAAAATTAAATAACCAGTTCTTCCTCCAAACTCTCATTAGCCACAACATGTGACCACACCATCACATTGTTGGTTAGGCCTAGATGCTCCTACATCAAACTCCCAAGGTTAAAAATAATCATGATCTCCTGATCATGTGCTTCTGATCTTGTCCTCTTGGATCCCATACTTTGTTCAGTAGTCTGTCCTTGGTTACTATTGTTGTTTGTTGTTCTCTCGGTCTCCATACTTTATGTTGTAGTGCACCACCAGCTATGCTTTTACTGTTTGCTGTTGTCTCTTCCATATATCTTACTACTTTTAGCTCATCATCACAATTTATGTCAGGCTTCCACACATTAATTTGCAATTTACCATTACCTTCACCTGTACCATTCTTTCCAGCCAATTTTCCTTCTTTCTTTTGTTTTTTATATATTTTATTGGAATGTTGTTGTATGAGTCTCCACAACTCATCAGTTTCTTTACCCACTTCACTTCTCAGATGATGAATACTATTCTCCTACAACTGGATGTGTTCTTGCATAAGAACATCATAATCCCTGTGCCAATGCCTTCTCCATTGATCCTTTGCAATAATTCCATTTCCTTCTTCTGGTTTCTCACTCATGGCTTCATCACTTCTTACTTCAATTCCCAGTATACTTGTAATTCCACAAATTTCTTGAAAACTAAGAATTCTTCCTGCTTGCTTAGGTACTTGGAATACCTCTTCTTCCAATAACTTAATTTTTTCACCCTTAAGGATCATGGTATCATATTTGTCTGCTTCTGAAATGTCATTTTCAGCCTCTTCTTCATCAATAACTTCCTGTAGTACAATAGTAATCCTGTTACTATTATCTCTTGAACTTATCTCTAGTTCAACAATTCCATACTGTAAATTCAACATCATTCCATCTTTCTCAGACATTTTGATCTCATCCTTCCTTACTTTGATCTGATCTTCAAAATCAACAACTTGTTTCAAATTGAATTCACATTGCTTTGTTCCTGCATATAAATATTCACTAGAATCAATCAATTCATTAAACACAAATGCTTTACCCTGTTTCTTCATTATGCCAACATTTCAGACCACTTCTTTCCCATATTTGTCATTCATGACAACTTCATTCTCATTCAGTTCTGGCTGTACAGTCTGATCACTTATTCTTTGGTTTTCTTGCCTCTCCTCCAAAAGACTTGACTCATGCCACAAATTTGCCATTTCATTTGAAAGTTCTCCCAAGAGCTCTGCACGATCTTTACTAACTTCATTGTTTACAACATCTGTGTTTAGTCTTTCTCTACTCTGGCTTTCTTCAAGGTTAATAATCTTCAATAACTGTTTAATATCTACAAAGTCTTCTATATCAACCTTCAGTCACTGCTCACCTTTGGCTTCAGTCCTCAATAGTTGTTTAATATCTGCATAATTCACTACAACTATGTTTAACAACTGCTCTTTCCACTGCATCACAAGATTATGTGAATTTCCTTCTTCTAACTTTTGAAAAATCATATCTTTGCTTTTCCTTTCCCTTATGACAACCTTAAACAGTTTCCTTACTTCAGTGTATCCTGCATTTACACAAAATATTAGTTTCAAAACTATGAGACACCGAGGTCTCCTCAAATAATTTCATCATCAATTCTTCCAGTTGACACCCACTTCCTGAATACACCATAAGATTCTCCACTTGGGTTGTATTAGCTTCATCAGTTTTCCTAAGAAAACTCTTTATTCCATATTCATATGAATGGATCTCTTCCTTTCCAAACACTTCTTTGATCTCAATAGTTCCTTTGCCATCCTCTTTCTGACTTATCTTTTGGATGTCATCTGATTGGACATCTCCCTTCACTTGACTGTAACTTTTCTCCTTATTATTCATATGACTATGCGTAGTCATCTTTCCACCTGTTGTTATGACAATTTCCAATAACTGCTTTCTTTCCCTCAAGTTTACATAACTTGCAAACGCCCAACAATTTTCAGTTTTTAAAATACAAGATCCTACATCCTCTTTTGATGCTTCAAGCACCAATCTTCCATTATAGATCTTCTGTATTTCCGCAGATCCTTCTTGATGTGACTCTATTCTTTTGAGTCCCTCCTTCTCTAACAAATCAATATGAATTTGTTCAAGTTCCCTGAACTCGCTTATCAGCTTGTCATTCCACCTCTGTTGCAATAGCTTCCACTTGACCCGTTTCTTCGTTCTCCATCTGTATCTTTGATCTTCATTTGTCTTCCTTTGCAACTCCTCTGTTATCATATTTTACTTCTTCTCTCATTACTGCCAGACTAATCTCTTGTTCTTCATGTTAGCGCTCAAATCTACCTTAGGCTGAAATAAGGTAAAACTCAAGGCTACATCAAACCACGTTTAGCCTCGTAGCTAGCCCTACGAGGATAGGGGAGGGCTCTCTCCGAGTCAATCTCGGCAAAAGGTAATCAATGAGGCTCGAGATGAATAAATTGATGACTAATTTTAGGCTAGGTATGAAGTACAAGGATTTTGAAATTGATTTTTTGGAGTTTAGTTGAATTCAAGGGAAAGACAATTTTGGGTGTGGGGATGAGGCACAGCTTTTGTAGAGGTCTACTTGGGGCAAGAGAGGCGATTGTTTTGATGCATTTAAAGAGAATGAATGGATAGATCAGACTGGTGAGAGGTTAAGGAGAGCAAGAAACTTTCAAGGATTCTCCATAAACAGATGAAAACATGGAAAATCAAACAAACTTAAAGGCAGAGGATAGCAGATTATGGATTCTACTTTAACACTTCATTTGTTTAATTGCAGAAGATAAGAGAAGGAAAGCGATACACATAAAAAACTTACAAATACTGAAAGAAGCACACCATCAACACATAAAGCCACATGAATCCCAAATAGTGCCGCAAAACCCTGGTCTTCCTTTGCCAAAATTGCAGATAAAATATGTACAATAGAGTGTCAAGCTATTCCCAAGAGTCCAACCCTGAAAATGACTAAGAAAATACATAATATAGGCAAGCAAACCCATTCCCTTGCCTCTAGGGGTCGAGCTCATCATCCTAGGATCTGTTTCAACCAACTCTAAACAAAGCACTACAATCTAGGCAGTCAAAACAACTTGCCTCCATAAGCTAGGAAACCAATTCATTCATTAAATTTTCACCTTTTAGTGAATGAATCTTCTAGAATAAGTAACTAAGTGTTAAAATAACATCATGTTTCATTAATTACATCAAGAGGAGTGAAAAAATCACATCACAAGTCAAAACTGGTCAAACTGGCTTCATTTCCTAAGCTGAAGAATGAAAACTAGACCAAAAACTGTATGCGTAGCGCCCCTGATCCCTATGCATAGTGCACATTTCAGCTTGTTGTTGGGGCACTTCCCGACATCCAAATTGAGCTCATGATAGCTCATTGGAAAGCCCTAGATGTCTAATTTCCAACCCAAGTGTGATTTTTCAATTTTAAGCCCATTTTCCCCCTCAAAAATGTATTCTCCCAGAGGTACTTCCTGCTGTTGGAAAATGTGGCAGAAAGGTGATTTTCATGATGTTTTTGAGCCTTTTGGTCACCCAGAACTTGATGAAATGCTTTGGCAATAGCTGAACATGTATAATTCATCATGAAAAATCCAAAACTAAAAGCCATTTATGATTTTTACCTCCCAATCTTATGGGTCGCGCGCTGCGCGCTATGCGTTGAGTCAAAAAACTTGTTTTGCAAGCCAAAAATTTCAAAATGACAAAATTTTCTCTGAATTTGCTCAAATTTGGAGTGAAGACCCTATATCATGTGTTGTGCCCCGCCAATGAAGCCTCGGCCAAAATTTGGAGTGCATTGGGCTTTTTCCGTTGTTTTAGCGCTTTGCTCAAACGCATCTTTAGGATCTTCATTTTCGCTTTGCAAACATGCATGTGAGCCCAATAGTGAGTTTTCATATGACGAAGCATGTCCTTATCTCTGTTTGCCTTCGCCAACAACTTCTCCAAATGAGTGTTCACCTGGATGAGCATTGATTCTCGATCAATAGGTGTCAAATCACCGGGTCTCTTTCGGGCCAATTCTCGGTCTTCCCGGATTTTCCGCAGCTCATAAAGTGTATGCTCATCTTCCAACTGTTTGTTGCGCTGTTCCAAGTAGTTGATCACCCACTTAGCCATCTGCAATTTCTTTTGCAGCGACTCATTCTCAGCCCTTTGCTCTCGGATGATCTCCTTTAGCTCCGAGCTAGGAGAGCTAGCATCAACATCAATGATATTTGTGTCCTGACCTCCTGAAGGACCCTCATCAAACATGGGCCTCTTGCCCGTATCCTGGATCTGTACCTGTGTTGAAGAAAAAGGCGAGACCCCTTCCACATCATGTGGAGATAATACTCGCTGTGCTGATGAAGTCAACGAGACCCCTTCCACCTCAGGTGGAGATAGTACTCGTCGTGCAGATGCAAATAAGGCCCTGTGGCCTCGCTGATATGTCATATACACTGGAGCATTTATATGCTCAACCTTGGGCATGTCAAATTGTTGTAAAGGCTATCCCTCATCATGAACTATCTCTGGGGGTGGCATTTCTAGGGGTGGTTGAGGTGCTGTGAAAAAGTTGCGAGAAATAAAAGCCTCCCACGTAATGCCCTGCTGTGCCAACTGATGTACCACTACGATCTTGATCAATGCGTAATGCTAAATACTGCTATGCTTCTATGCTTGAGTCTTCCTTTGTACTAAACCAACCATCCTCTCTATGTTGTGAAACATAAAGTATGGAATGTTCATCAGACGTACCCTTGTAAAATGCATCAACAAACGGACATGGTATGCATAAAGACGCGAGAATCTTCCCTCACAACTGAAATACCGAATGATGAGTTTCATCAAAGGTGCGAACCGATCATTCAGGTAGTGGAAAGGAAAAACTCTGCTCAAGTGCCTCATATACCCAGGTTTAATATATGGTTTATAATATGATTTCTCTAGCTGTTGACGCTTATTCCATTGCTCCCCGATATTTGGTATCCCAGTGGCCTCTGCAATAGTCTTTGTTGACAAAATGAAATTAACTCCAGCGAGGTTTACATGGCCATCATGTAAATGGAGAACAAACAATCGAGCTAATTCACGATGATGCTGAAATTGTGAAATTAGCTCACAAAAATGATAGCATGACTGATGTCGAAAACAATCCATGGCAAGTGGGCAAGCCTGCAATTGTACCATAGAAGTGGGCTATTCTCTAAGATGTTTACCACCTTTGCCACCTCTGCGAGGCCTTTGTGGCACATTTCCCTCTATTGTGGAATCACTATCATTTTCCTGCTCATACACTGACTCTGTGTCTGACATGGCTTTGAAAACATAATAACTGCAATAGGAGGTCTGCAATATGTATGTTGTATGTGTGGTGAAATCACAATTTCAATACATACTCAAAAAGCCAACCGAAACATCACAAGACTTATGCCATAATGGACATTATGTTTGGTGTATTTGGGCATGAAACAGTCACAAGGATAGTTTGACAAATGGACAAGGGTATGAATTGTTACTGGCTCAAAGCTTTCAAATGGGCATGGAGTTATGTTTCACCAAGGAAAGGCAGAAAAATCTTCACCAATTACCCATATGTCCTTTAATACCCTTAAAAAATATTTTGATAGGGGCCTAGGGTTTCATTCGATTTCTTACACCCAACACATCACCTCCTCTCTTCAAACACACTATAAACAATATCAAATTGATTGAATCAGTTATAGAACATGTACTTGCAGCTTTGGAGGCGATTAGACATGATTTGGGCGCATAAATATAAACAAATTGTGTGTTGGACTGAGTGCGTAGCGCGCTATCCCAGTGCGTAGCGCACAGCGTGATGCATAATGCCTATGTATTTTTACAAAGGCCACGCTCGCCCAATGCGTAGCGCACTACCCGGTGCGTAGCACACAACTTCAATGTGTAGCGCACCCTCCAACACTGTCCACCAGCATGCAATTCACGGTTTTGGCCTTCAAATGCTTAGGCACGATGTTGCTTTGGGAATTTTGGTGCAAATGAACTTGTTGTCCCTATTTATAAGCAAACAAAATATCTCATTTGAATTAAATTGATTCAAAAACCCACTTTGTAAGGTTTGGCACTTTTCACTTTTGGTCTTTAAATAGACACTGCTTTTTTGATTTTTTATAATTTACTGAGGTTTGGACTAATGTTCTTTGTTGATTTTTTGCAGGGATGGCTGTGATATGATCTGGCAAAGGAGACCAAGGCTGCGCTTGGACAATTCAAGAACTGAAATTTTTGAAAATTTAGTACAAAAATGAGATGAGGACTTATCTTCAAAACAGAGTTTTGAAGAGAAGTCCTAATTTTATCTGTATAATGATGAAAATTATTGCGGTAACCATCTATCAAAGACATCCCTCTGGCCTGCTGGTCTTCTTAGACTTTCCAAAACAAAATTGACTCAACCCTAGACCTAAGACCTAAAAATTTAAAACATGACTGTAAATGACCTTTAAAGCTTTGTTTTTATGAATAAACCTGAACCAGCAATGCCAAGCACGAGGGGAATGAGTGACACAAACCATTCCGTCAGAGTTATGGCATGCCTAACGAAATGCAACTGATCAAAACTGATGGGACACCTAAACATGAAATGCAAAAAGAGCTTTGATCTCTGACGGAGGGATAACTAGACCGACTCTAACACTTCATTCTGCTACCAGTTGCTATATTCCTGCAATCTAATGTCTTCCTCAAATTCACTCTCATGTTGTTGATCATCTCTTTTAAATTGTTGGTTTCTTCCATATTTATCTTGTTGGATTAATACTTCTATGTCCTTTATGTCTCTAAGGACATAACTTCCTTACTGCTCCTGATCTTCCATTTTACCTTCAAATAATATCTGCTCAATTTCTCTGATTTCAGCATCATACTTATTAATGTTGTCTTCCGTACCTATAGTCACATCATTAACTAAAAAGTCTAAACATTTACTTAACTCTATAAATGTTTGATACATTTCATCCTTATCATGCATGGTAACCATATCCTTTTCTTTATCAGGTTCTGAAAGCTTCATTTCTCCTTTAGGTTCCTTGAGCAATCTTTCCAAGAACTTTATTTCCATGTGAAATCTCTCCAGTAGTTCATCACAACTTTCATTCTCAGCTTCATTCTTTTCCTGGCAATCCCCTTGAGTTGTCCTGTTTTCTGCGCTATCATATTGCAAAGTTCTTTCATCAATTTCATCAGAAAAATTCATTTGCTTACCTTCTTGGAATACCACTATGGCATTTTCATTAGACTTTTGGTCCATATCAACTTCAACTCACTGTCTTACACCAAACAGAGATTCATCTATGAACTCTTTCTGCTGTAATAAATCAACACCTTCTTCTTCTAAAAGGCATTCTCCATCATACTTCACCTCAAGAGCTTCATTCCTGTTTGTGACAGTTTCACCAAACTGTCTATCATCCTCTGCATATCCTGCAAACATACACAAACTATGAGAATTAAAATCACGAGGCTTCATTGCCTCATCTGCTTCCCTTGTCAACATATCTTCGAATTGTTCTGAACTATGCCAATAGTCCATGAGATCTTCAGCTGATCTCCCATTATCCTCTTCACTCAACATTTCACCCTGTTCTGGTCTACAAATGGAAACTTCCATTTTTTCTTCTGCTTCTCTGAGGTTTTATATCAACCACTTTACCTGTCTTTGATGCAGCCTTCTCTGCAACTTAGGCCACTTCACTGGGTTCCTGTTCAAGACCCAGCCTTGTCTTTGGTTCTCCTCTAGCAACATTTCTAACGCATTGAGTTCTTCCCTTATCTCAGCCATTTCCTTGTCAATCTTTGTTTGACTCATCCGTTTCCAACGGATTGTTTGAGCACCCTTCTCCTTGATTGTGTATCCTTCTTCTGAACTTTCCATATGACTTTCCATAGCCATCTTCTCTTCTGTGTGAGCTCCTACACCTGCAACCAATCAACTTCCTTCTAAGTTGATCTTCTCACCAAGCTTCTCCTCTGCCTGGTCTCCAAGTCCTCTTTCTTTAGAACTTGCACTGAGCAATCTTGCTCTCTCTCTCATTGTTATATACCTAGGGGGGGGTAATATGGGGTTCTCCACAGTTTTGCCCAAGAAAGTGCTATGATACCACTTGTTATAAATCTGATATGAAAATATAAGACAATACAAATAAACCCAGAAATAATATGAAATGTTTCTTTATTGATCAAACCCTTAAGGTAGGGCAACACCATACATTCACTCCTTAAGGAAGGAGAACACTCCACAAGCCATATGCTTGTACATACAATAATCCTTGACAATATTTCTTGACTTCCTCCATGTGGAGTATCTAGCCTCTATATAGGCCTCATACATGCAATACCATGGATCATTACCATGGTTCTCTCACACCATCCACTAATATCATGGGCCCCTTACATTATTACTAACTATTTGTGGTCCCTTACATGATATGGGTTAACCACCTTATTTATTACTATGGCCCATCTCATTATTACATTATTACCTTGGGTACCTTCCTTGGTACCCCATATTACCCCCCTAGGTATATAACACTGGTTGCTCCACTCACTTCCCTTAAGGACTCCTCTGTCCCTATCTATTCCAAGTCTCAGCTAGAAAGAGGTTCTACTACAATCTCTAAGAACTTCCCAAAAGTTCTTCTACAGTGTTACTGCTGTAGTCCTATGCCCAACATTGCCATTCATTCCACTGCTGCTACTTTCATACCTTTGTAATCATAACCTTCATAAGCAAGGCATCTTTGCTCTGATACCAAAAATGATGCAACAATATGTCTGCCACAATCCAAATACCTTATCGGAAGCGTTTTTCCTATGCTTTTGCCTTTAAAATCCCGAGACCGCTTATGCTTATTGGAGCCACTACACTATCGAAAGCATTTTCTTATCACTTTAGCCTTAAGAACCCGAGCAACACTTTTTATCGGATACACTGGAATACACAAGAACACATGGAAAACCCGACCGGAAACCTTAAGGTTGGACTTCAAAACTTATACATCCGTAACTATAATTATCATCGGGTCCACCTACTCCAAGCTATCTTCGCGCTCTCCGATTCTGCTTTCCTTGATCTCCAATCAGCGACTATATCGGCATATCAGCGATATCGCTTATCGCAATATTGGAGTATCGTTGTTCGATCTTCCGCTGTCCCTTGACTCCCCGAAATGCGATTAGCGATTAGATTGCAGTTGTCGATCCTGACTCTCAATCTGACAGTCCGTGATCTATCGCACTATCACAATTTCACTGTTTCAAATCCTGGTTCCGATAATTCCCAAAGAGTTTCGCTGATGCGATAATCAACGATCACAATCGTAACTTTGTCAAGCTGAGGTTCGCCCCTTTTGTAACAAGGTTTCACCGATGCGATAATGCCTTACGGACTCAATATGGGTATAGGTTCCCATATATAAAATTTCAAGTCCGGATTTTGGATCCAGTTCTATGTTATGCGCCTTTTCTCAATGTAAATCGGATTTAGGCCTTAAACCCAGTTCCTTTGCCTTACTCTGTTACACACGATATAACAGTTAACTCAATATCTTTGGATTGCCATCGATCATGTTAGCTTCCTGCTGCAGCAGGTTATTCATTTTTCATGATTAGCATTTTACAGGCCAAATATGTCGTTCTTTGCTTGCTGCAATGCTCCATATTTTCTTAACAGTCTCCAAGTGAAGAAGGCTACTTCAAGTTCATCCAATTGCCTTCAAATTTTATAAAGTTATCCCAGTATCGCTATCTTTTCAGTTAAAGGGAGGTCCAAACAGTTTAATCTTGGTCTCCCTAGGTTTAAATTTCATGTTTTAGAATGTAGAGATTGTAAATCTGTCCAAATAGTTTAATCTTGGCAGATTCTTAGATAGGTAGAGAAACAGAAGAGCCCAACAGCTTAATCTGGGCTCTGGAAGAAATAAGGGTAGTATGTAGATAGGAAAGCATCAAAAGAAAAATGAATAACGGGTTTGCAAGTATAAGTGCACCCCCAAACAAAAGAAGAAAAAATGCTAGGTAAGTAGGCTGGGTAGGTAGTTCTGAGGTTGTTGAATCCTAAATTGCTGACCAGTTCCAGGTTTTCAGGTGTCATATCATTCAGGACATAATCAGCAAGGATTTGTATGCAAAAAGCTCAAAAGAGGTATAACTGACTCCCCTTCTCTGTTCTCCCCAATCATTAACTAACTTCCCCAAAAGAGGTCAAGATCTGCTTGACACCTCTTAAGTTCCATCATCGTCATAACACTGGCTTGAGTAAAGATCTGCTTCACTCAAAGTTGTTCCATATTTTCTCCTAAAGTATGGTCCTACCCCCTTGTAATAGCCTAAGCTCTCCCGAACTTAGCGCTTTCTTACCATCTCCATATTAACCACTAACATTAGTATTTAGCTCCCTATTCTTCCAATCCCCTTATTAATATTAAGTAAAACCCCCCTACGTAATATCCCTCCCCCTGGTTGAAAAATAACCATAAGTACTCCCAGGAATTGCTCAGTTTATCTGAAACTCAGCAAGAACCCTTCACCTCCAAAACCACCTCCCAGATACAATGGACTCTTTCCAAAGTATAAAATCCCTCTGAGGAAATCGGACCCCTTCCGAAACCTCCAATGCCCTTCACACCCACTTACTTGCTCTTTCCTCCCAAAACTTACAACCTCAAAGCCATATCGCATCGCAACATTGCACTTTCATCTCCATGCAGGTCATCACCCATCCGTTCTCCGCCAATGCGATATTGCGATATCGGCGATCGGCAGTCGCAAGCGCCGAGTGTCCGACTCAGTCACCCCTCCTTTCCCCGCCGACGTGATATTGCGATATCGTCGATCGGCAGTCGCAAGCGCCGAATGTCCAACCCAAGCACCTCCGTTCCCCGGCGACACGATATCGCGATATCGCATCGGAGTTTCTTCATCACATTACGTCCAGTATCTCACCATGTCGCTCTGTACCAGGGACCCACAACTGACGTCATCCGCCGTACAGCGGACACCACGCTTACGTCAGCAGCCAGAAAGCCAAAAATTTGCGCAGGAAGAAAAATCGCACTTCAGAGCTCCAGATCAAGAAACAGAGGCAATTTCCGATGCGCGATTAATAGGCCATTTTGAGGAATCTTCAGGGAATCTTCTGATTTCTTAGCCCATTGCCCGCCGAAAAAGCCTAAAAATCGCCCGATCGTGCCAAAAGGATCCGGTTTAAAGACAGCAGCAGATTAATCGCAGAGTTAAAGTGTATCAGATCAAATCATCAGACATCAAGCGTGTCAAAGAGTATCAGTCGACAGCGGGAGCCATCAATGTAGTGGCAAAGAGTATCAGCGAATATCTTGAGCAGCGGCCCCAAGCAGGAGAAAATTTAATATCTTCCAGCAGATTCATAGAAAGAGGGCAAAACTACTTGAAGCTCTCAAATCGTAATTATTGCACATTCAATTCACACCAGAGCCAAACGGCAGTTCCCGAAGCACAATCACTTCAGCAGCACCGCATCTGGTCCCCAAGGGCCACCTCGTCACCTGTTCCGATCCAGCTGCCCCTAGCGCAGCCAAAAAGATTTACTTGCATTTAATTCCAGCAACACTTAGATTTTTTAAGAGTTCTAAGCAGACCTGTCGAGGTCACTTGTAATGATGTTTTTCCGATATTTTGCTTATAAATACCACCCTGAGCAATGTTGTGAGGGGTTGGTTGGTTGGTAGTAGTTGTTGGTCAGTCTTCTTTCCAGCATTTTCTCCGAGCAGAGACTCGCACTGTAACTGTCATAATTTCCATAATCAAAGATTGCTGAAAGCATGGATCGCGAAACTACTTGATGTTTTCTCTTGGCCAAGGAATGATCACGGAATTCCTGTGCTTCTACATGATCCAATAAGTGTTCCTCTCCTCTGTTTAATTTGTTTTTTACCACCTTTTCGCCTTTCTAAATTGTAGGAAAAAAGAATAGCTTAAGATTTGTTTCATTACACCTTAAGTTCAATTTCTGCGTTTTTCAATGTTTTCTTCATAAACAGTTATGAGCTTGTATTCTTAAATGATCTGGTTTACATTGTTTCTTTCACGTATGAGTGCATGTCTTAGGAATTCTTAACTGCTCCGGATCCCACTCATCCACTTCTCCTCTTTGTTAGCATGATGAAATGATTCTCCTTTGCCTTTCATCCCTGATGTTCACTCCATACTTTCAGCAGACAGAGAATTGTATCATGTGTGGCTACCCCGCTCCGTATCCCCTTGTGACCAAGAAAACGCTCGCAAGCCTCAATCTGTGACTCCATGCCCAATGGTTCGAAACTTATCACACCTTACCGTGCCTCTTTGTTCGAGAATCCTACCTTCTTTCCAATCACAATCAACACTCCCTTGAAGTCATAAAGCTAGCCTAAAATCACCAACTAAGGTTGAATTAAAAGGAGAGAGCCCTCTTCGATTGCAGGTGGGCTAGAACCTGCAATCAGAAGATTGGTTTGTGGTTACCTCGGCCGTATCCCTATTATGGCGACTCCACTGGGGACCTCCTCAATTAAATCAATGAAACCAGTCTGCAGCCTTACAGAGGAAGAAACCGAATTTTGAAAGGATCGGTCGACCTGTGTGGTTGCATATTTTGAGAAAAGTTTCAAAGATATATTAGAAGCTGGCTCCTAAGAAACAGACACGTAATACATGATCAAACCCTGATCCAAATAACCTGCCCATCGTTGAAAATCCTAATTTAATTCCTAAGATCGTCAGGGAACAAAAACAAAAAGATTGCCAGACCCCTATTAGTCCTGAAACAGTTCAGCCAATTGTTGTACCAACCCCTGTCAAAGTTCTATTCTGGTCTACCCCGAGTTCCCCTGGCTCATCACCCCCTTCTCCAAGTAGCTCTTCCACACCTCTATCCCATATCCCTACCCCTTCGGCTACTCCTTCTTCCCCTGTTATTCCCGTAATCCCTCTCGCTTTGGGTTTTCCGCTCATTCCTGTCATCATGGCTAGATATGCACCATTACAATTACCTGTTAATCCCGGGGCAATGCCTCAGGACTACCAATAAAAAATCACTTATTTCGATGGCACAACCTCTTGCACCGCCCTACAACATACAAAGAAAATGAAGGATTATTTCGAGAGTTATGAGATAGACGATGATAGCATAAGAATGAAGATCTTTGTTCAAAGTCTGACCGGTGATGTCAGAACCTGGTTTAGGGCACTTACGCCTAATTCAATACTAAACCCAGAAGCCTTATACCAAACCTTCATTAACAGATGGGAGAAAAGGAAGGACCCCCTACACATACTATCCGAATATGAGTCTATCAAGAGAGGACCTAGGGAAGCTGTTCTGGATTACTGTGCCATATTTAACAATGTTTACAACACGATACCACCAAATTTAAGACCTCCACCGGACGTTGCTTTATACAAATTCCCGGATGGCTTTGATGCCGAGATGGCGTATCAATTAAGGGAAAGAGCCCCTCAAAGCCTCGCAGAAATGCAAGACGCCGCAGTAAGCGTGGAAGCAAACCTAATCGCTAAAAGAAACAAAACCAGATCCGAGAGAAAAACCACTTTCAAAGAAGAACCCTCATCTTTCGAACAGAAGCTTGATGCATTCATCAGTTCCATGAACAGGATGGGAGATAGATTAGACAATGTGGAGAGGAAAAATTCATGGGAAAATCAACAGCCCAATGCCGCGAGGAACCCAAACTTCAGAAAAACCCAAAATTTGAACGTAGGTAAGGCCAGTCAGGATCACGACATCAGACCTCCTTTCCAAGAAAACTATGCGGAGGCATCTACATCTACTGATCCCACAAACGGGACCCTAATGAACCTGGTTGATTCAGAAAATGAACAGCAATCCTCCCTCACGGAAGAAAACCAACCATACCTTAATATAGAACAATTCCGCACCAAATCGGGAGAGTCCTTTGACTTTAAACAAGATTATGACACTGCTATATACGAGGTACATAAGCAATACAAACTAAGAACACGGACTGTCGATGTGTTTCCGCCTAGCAAGGCAAAAGATGCAAGCAGCCCAACAAAGCTAAAGGGAAGGGCACCAACGGTCAAACAACTGACAACCATGTCCCAAATTCTCAACAAGTTATTGCGGAAGATGTAACAGATACACATGGTTCTATGGAGCAGCCTCTGCCCACTTCCCATCCTGAAAAAGATCTGGAGAGCATTCCCGAAAATATTCCCAAAGCGGAGATACCACAGACAGTCATACATCGTGATGCGGACGCTTCAAAAGGAGATACAGAGAGTACGCCTGGAAAAGAAAAGTTCACCACTGTCAATACCCGGAACCCAGTAGAAAAACCATTCAGCCTAGAAACCGAAATTGGAAAACTTAAAATCTCCATTCCCCTCTCAAAACTGGCTAAGCATGATGTATATAGACAACAAATTCAAAAATCACTTCAATTGCCTGAAGTTAGGGATGATGTAAACATTCTAGATGACACCCCTGAACTACTGTTCGGGCCAGAGGTTGACGGAAAAACAACATTCAGACCTGTTCCGCCTTTCTATGTCAGCCTGCACATACACGATAAGATACTGCACAATGCTATGTTTGACTTAGGCGCCTCACATAACCTCATGCCCAAAGCAGTAATGGAAAATTTGAATCTCGATGTCACCCGACCCTATAAAGATTTGTATTCATTTGATTAAAGTCAGGTCAAATGTCTAGGCCTAATCAAAGATCTTTGCGTATCCCTAGTCCAGTTTCCCAACAAGACAATCTTAATGGATGTAGTAGTTGCTGACATCCCCACGAAGTATGGCATGCTGCTATCCAGATCATGGGGAGAAAAATTGCAAGGATCCCTTCAACTCGACCTCTCTTACGCCACTATATCTATCTTTGGGCAACCAAAGAGACTTTATAGGGAGACACTAATGAAATATGTGGTAAGTAGTGAGGAGAAACCCCAAAATTTTCCAATATACTCGATCCATTCTGATATGTATTCTTTTATTTTGTTTAATGATAATACAAGCCCTCCAACTCCTGATAAACTGCTATCCCTAGAGCAAGAGACTAATGCTAGTGAGAGACCAGTTGCCAACTCACATGAAATTGTCTCAACAGCCAGGGCAACTAGCACAGGATAGGAAGAGAATCCCGAAACAGAAGTCACCAGCTCATCCGCTCCGCATACCCCTCAAATCCCCAATACACGCCTTGGATGAGAAGTCTCTTGGTATTTAGAATTTGATGGTGCAGTTAACAAGTTAGGAGCAGGGGCTGGAGTGTGGATTTACAATACTCATGAGAATCATGCACAAGGCCACGCCTATAGACTCAATTTTAGATGTACAAACAACATGGCAGAGTATGAAGCCCTTCTCTTAGGTCTCAAGCTGCTCAAAACCCTAGGAGCCACCACAATTTCCATCCTAGGTGATTCGGACCTCATTATACAACAAATAAAGGGAAACTTCGTCGCTAATGATACTAGAAGAGAGCTTACAGAGCCGCTGCCAGCGAATTGCTTAGCACCTTCAATGATTTTGAGTTGGCCAAAATCGCACGAGAGCATAATATTCATGCCCATAGCCTAGCTACCTTCGCTAGCACATGTAGGCTTCCCTTTGGACCAAGTCACCGCTTCACTGCAGAAGTAAAACACAGACCGTCAATTCCTAACAATGTCGAGAGTTGGCAGGTATTCCAAGATGATGCCCAGATTAACAATTTTTTGACTCTAGAAGATGAATTCTCTAGCACAAACATTGACATGGATGCTACACCAGAAACACAAAAACTAGCAGAAGAAGATCGCCTGACCCTAACAACCACCATGGCTGAACAGATACTTAGCCCAACTATTTTTGACAGCAAAAACATAGGGCAACTGAAACAATCTTGCTCACCTAAGGCAACCGAGGTAAAAGAAGAGTGTATCGACCTAAAAGGAAATGTTTTACCTGCTGGCCTTACCCCATTGGAAGACATGTTTGATGACAACAATGTGGCCAGAAAACCAAAGATGGAACCTTTGGATGCCGCCATAGAAGAATACAACATAGGAACAGCAGAACATCCCAGATCATTAAACTTTCTAAAACCTACCTCCTGACCAAAAACCTAAATATGTGGATCTGTTCAAAGAATTTCAAGATGTATTTGCCTAGAGTTATGAGGACTTGAAGTCCTATGACACTTCAGTAATCCAGCATACCATTCCCCTAAGACCGAATCAGAAACCGTTCAAACAAAAACTCAGAAAAATCAACCCCATGCTTCTCCCTATGATTGAAAAAGAAATAAAAAGAATGTTTGAAGCAGGGATCATTGCACCCATCAGATTCTCGGAATGGATATCTAACTTAGCTCCCACCAGAAAGAAAACAGGAGAGATAAGACTGTGTGTAGACTTGAGAAATCTAAACCAAGTCTCTCTAAAAGACCACTACCCGTTACCCAAAATGGACCACATCTTGCAAAGAGTAGTGGGTTCCTCCAGGATCTCTCTACTAGACGGATTCTCAGGATTTAACCAAATCCTTGTTCACCCAGACGATCAGGACAAAACAACTTTTACCACACCCTGGGGAACGTTCAAATATGTTAAAATGCCTTTTGGGCTCAAAAACGCCGGCGCCACCTTTCAGAGGGCAATGGATATCGCGTTCGCTAAGGAGATACACGATTTCCTTGTGGTTTACTTGGATGACCTCACCCCATTTACCAAATCTGACCTACAACACCTTAACCACCTAAGGAAAATTTTCATCACATGTAGGAAATACGGCATTTCCTTGAACCCAAAGAAGTCCCTGTTCGCCCTGGAGGAAGGCAGGTTACTAGGGCATATAATATCAAAAGATGGAATCAGAATCGACCCAAAAAGAATTCAGGCTATCCTCCAAATCCCTTACCCAAGAAACACGAAACAATTACAACGATTCCTCGGAAAAATCAACTTCCTAAGGACATTTATCCCCAATTTAGCCGAGCTAATAAGGCTATTGAGAAACATGCTAAAAAAGGACACCAAGGTGAGATGGTCCCTTGAGGCCAAGAAAGCTTTCAAGAGTATAAAAACGGCCCTGACTCAAACACCTATCCTTACCAGTCCTCAATTTGACACAGACTTTATCATTTTTTCTTTCGCATCAAAACATACCATAGCCGCAGTCCTTCTGCAGAAAGATGATCAGGGAAATGAGAAACCAATAGCTTTCTTCAGCCGAGCTTTGAGAGAAACAGCCCTAAAATTTCAGATCATGGAAAAGCAAGCCTACGCCCTGGTCAAAGACATTAAAGACTTCAGAATTTACATCCTCTACTCCCATGTGATCACATATGTCCCTAATGCTATTGTAAAGGAAATATTAACTCAAGAAGGATTGGAAGGCAGAAGAGGCAAATGGATTGCTAGCATCCTTGAATACGACATTGAGATAAAGCCCACCAAGCTCATAAAAGGACAAGGGCTAGCCAAGCTAATGGCCGAAACAAACTTCCAAGCACTAGACATTAATCAGCTAGATGATGAAGCGGAGCTGGCGACTCCACAGATCAGTGATACCTTCACACAGTCCCCATGGTATTCTGATATTTGCTTTGTATTGTTAAACCTATGCACTCCCCCAGGATTGTCCAAAACTAAAAAAAGATTTTTAAGAATGAAATCATCAAACTTCTACGTCATAGATGGTGCTTTGTTTTGGAAAAATTATGAAGGCATTTTGCTTAAATATTTAACTACAGACGAAACTAACAGCGTCATGAGAGAATTTCATGCAGGTGACTGTGGAGGACATTTATATTGGAAATCTACGGCGGACAAAATCTTATGAGCTGGTTATTATTGGCCCTCTTTGTTTACGGATGTGAAAATATTTACTGCCTCATGCCATAAATGCCAAATCTTTGAAGGAAAAAGAAAGCTATTTCCTCTGCCCCTAAAGCCCATTTCAACCGAGAAACTTTTTCAACAATAGGGTCTTGACTTCATTGGAGAAATTCATCCCTCCTCCTCAGGCCAGCACAAATGGATTTTAACAGCCACCGACTATTTCACCAAATGGATTGAAGCCATCCCGTGTAGGCAAGCCAACGACTCCACCATTATCCAGTTCCTTGAACGCAACATCCTTTCTAGATTTGGTTGCCCGGAGAAAATCATTACCAACAACGTGGCTGCTTTCAAATCTAAAAAAATCATTAACTTTTGCCACAAATACCACATTACCTTAGGTCACTCCACAACCCACTACCCAAAAGGCAATGGCCTGGCCGAGTCTTCCAATAAGAGCCTCATCAATATCATAAAGAAGATGCTAGAAGAGAACAAAAAGAACTGGCACAAAAAGCTCACCAATGCCCTATGGGCAGACCGAATGTCCACCAAAAAATCCATCGGGATGAGCCCCTATGAACTGGTGTATGGCATGGAAGCCAGGTTTCCTTCATCTCTGGGCATACCTACTATCAAACAGTTGCAAGAACTTCAGGCTGAACCAAACGACATGCAAAGAAGAATTAATCAGACCATTCACCTTCAGCAAACAAGAGAAGAAGTTTTCAATAGAGCTCAGGGTCTACAAGAAAAACTCAAGAAAATGTTCGACAAGAGAACCAAAGCAAAGGATTTCTGGGTAGGCAGCAAAGTGCTAAGATGGGATGCAAGAAGAGAAGACAAGGGAAAACAAGCAAAATTTGATTTTCTGTGGAAAGGTCCATACGTTATCAGCGCTGTGCAAGGCAATAACACCTACTTTCTCAAATCTCTTGATAACAACACAGCGGAAGAAGGCCCGATCAATGGACGGATGTTGAAACACTAAAATGATCCTCCTGCTTGAAAGAGAAGATGGTAATTGGTTTGTACATATTTGTATATATCAGTTTTTATCTTTTTTAGAGTTTATAATACTGAAAGCACACGGAAGAAAGCAGGCGGCACTTTACAGTTTTGCAGAAGACAGCAAGAAACTAAAACCAAGGTGCTCTGGCCTGCTGTTCTTGACTTCTCACAAGGAGAAGCCATCCCCGAGTGGAGCCACTATTAGTTGCCTGCTGCAGCAGGTTATTCATTTTTCATGGTTGGCGTTTCACAGGCCAAATATGTCGTACTTTGCTTGTTGCAATGCTCCATATTTGTTTAGTAGTCTCCAAGTGAAGAAGGCTACTTCAAGTTTATCCAATTGCCTTCAAATTTTGTAAAGTTATCCCGGTATCGCCATTTTTCAGGTAAAGGGAGGTCCAAACAGTTTAATCTTGGTCTCCCTAGGTTTAAATTTCCTGTTTTAGAATATAGAGATTGTAAATCTGTCCAAACAGTTTAATCTTGGCAGATTCTTAGATAGGTAGAGAAGCAGAGGAACCCAACAGCTTAATCTGGGCTCCAGAAGAAATAAGGGTAGTATGTAGATAGGAAAGCATCAAAAGAAAAATGAATGACGGGTTTGCAAGTCTAAGTGCACCCCAAAGCAAAAGAAGAAAAAATGCTAGGCAAATAGGCTGGGTAGGTAGTTCTGAGGTTGTTGAATTGCTGACCAGTTCCAGGTTTTCAGGTATCATATCATGCAGAACATAATCAGCAAGGATTTGTGTGCAAAAAAGCTCAAAAGAGGTATAACTGACTCCCCTTCTCTCTTCTCCTCAATCATTAACTAATTTCCCCAAAAGAGGTCAAGATCTGCTTGACACCTCTTAAGTTCCATCATCTTCATAACACTGGCTTGAGTAAAGATCTGCTTTACTCAAAGTTGTTCCATATTTTCTCCAAAAGTATGGTCCTATCCCCTTGTAACAACCTAAGCTCTCCCGAACTTAGCACTTTCTTACCATCTCCATATTAACCACTAACATTATTATTTAGCTCCCTATTCTTCCCATCCCCTTATTAACACTAAGTAAAATAACCATAAGAACTCCCAGGAATTGCTCAGTTTATCTGAAACTCAGCAAGAACTCCTGACCTCCAAAACCACCTCCCATATACAATGGACTCCTTCCAAAGTATAAAATCCCTTTGAGGTAATCGGACCCCTTCTGAAACCTCAAATGCCCTTCACACCCACTTACTTGCTCTTTCCTCCTCAAAGCCGTATTGCATCGCAACCTCGCACTCTCATCTTCATGCAAGTCATCACCCATCCATTCCCCGCCAATGCGATATTGCGATATCGGCGATCAGCGATCACAAGCGCCAAGCATCCAATTCATTCACCTCTCTGTCTCTGTCGATGCGATATTGCGATATCACCGATCGGCAGTCGCAAGCGCCAAGTGTCCAACCCAATTACCCCCCGTTCCCTGCCGACACGATATTGCGATATCGCATCGGAGTCTCTTCACCACATTACCTCCTGTATCTCATCACGTCGCTCTGTACCAGGGACCCACAGCTGACATCATCTGCCGTACAGCTGACGCCATGCTTACGTCAGCAGCCAGAAAGCCGAAAACTTCGCGCAGGAAGAAAAATCGCACTTCGGAGCTCCAAATCAAGAAACCGAGGCAGTTTCCAATGCACGATTAGCGCGAAGCGCTAATCACGCATCGCGATGGGAAATAGGCCATTTTGAGGAATATTCAGGGAATCTTCTAATTTTTGAGCCCATTGCGCACCGAAAAAGCCCGAAAATTGCCCGATCGTGCCAAAAGGATTCGGTTTAAAGACAACAGCAGATCAATCATAGAGTTTAAAGTGTATCAGATCAAATAAGTAGACATCAAGCATGTCAAAGAGTATCAGTCGACGACGGAGGCCATCAATGTAGCGGCAAAGTGTATCAGCGAATATTTTGAGTAGCGGCTCGAAGCAGGAGAACATTTAATATCTTCCAGCAGATTCATAGAAAGAGGGCGAAACTACTTGAAGCTCTCAAATCATAATTATTGCACATTCAATTCACACCAGAGCCGAACTGCAGTCCCCAAAGCACAATCACTCCAGCAGCACCGCATCTAGTCCCCAAGGGCCACCTCGTCACCTGTTCTGATCCAGTTGCCCCCAGCGCAGCCAAAAAATATTTACTTGCATTTAATTCTAGCAGCATTTAGATTTTTGAAGAGTTCTAAGCAGACCGATCAAGGTCACCTGTAATGATGTTTTCCTGATATTTTGCTTATAAGTACCACCCGAAGCGATATTGTAAAGGGTTGGTTGGTTGGTAGTAGTAGTTGTTGGTCAATTTCTT
>APFE030734439.1:0-14158 GCA_000404065.3 Pinus taeda
TCTTATCATATACGCATGTTGATGCACTTCACCAGAGTGAGAATCATGAACATTGCAGCATACTTATCTCACGACATTCAGAGGTTGACCGCTCTCTTTCAGAGACAGACCCCAGCATAGCAGTTGCGGAGCTTATGCCATCATGGTCTTATTCAGCTAGTAGTTTCCCATCAGCTCAGCCAGCAGGGCATTCCTTGGGCAGATTTCATCTCCCAACACTTTTTCACACAGCCACACCCAGGGCCGGAGCCAGTTCACGAGGAGGGAGGGCCATCACATCAGCCCGAGACTAGCATTCCTAGACACATGGCTTTTTCTCCTCGGGTCACATATTAGAGAGGTCATAGGACCTTATTTGCAGCATCTCAACGAGTACTTTCTCCACAGCAGGTGGAAGGGGTCTCGTCCTCATCTTCAGAGCAGCGAGTGTTATCTCCACACCAGGTGGAAGGGGCCTCGCTTTCTTCATCGGCACAGGCAGTACGAGAGGGCAAGCAGCTCATGATTGAGGATCAGGCAGTTCACGAGGCACATGATGATTTCATTGATCATGATGCCCGCTCTTCCCCTTCGAATCTTTATGAGATTATCAGACAGAAAGAGGAAGAGAACCTCATGTTGCAGCAGAAGCTCCAAATGGCCCAATGGACCAACACTTATCTAAAACAGCGCACCAAACAATTAGAAGATGAAAAGGAGCTTGATGAGCTATGGAGGATCCGTAGTGATCGAATTTTGAACCATAGGAGGCCTGGTGACCTATTGCGTGCTGATCGGGAGTCCATGCTTATTCGTGTAAATGCACATTTGGAGAGATTGTTGGCAAAGGCAAATCGTGACAAAGAGTTGCTACGTCACATGAAAACACACTATTGGGCAAGATTGCATGTTTGTAAGGCTAGAAACAAAATCCTCCAACGAAAGCTGTTAGAGGCCCGCAAGAAGAAGAAAAGGACAAATCCACTATCCATCTTGGCTGAAGCATCCTTCATTCATCATGATATTGATCAGCCTTGATCCAGCATCAAAATCTGAAAATTTTGAGAATTTTGGAGCATTTGGCAAATTTTTGGTAAAATTACAGGTTTTTTCCGTGTCGCGTCCGCGTCCCGCGCGCGGACATTTTGAAGGACTGCTCGGAATTTTGCAAACTTGGCATTTTTGGAAAGGGCATGCAAAGAGAAAAATTACCAGTACTCGGGAGAAGCTTAATTTTGAGATTTGAGCCTCCAAAAGCTCAAAATACCTCAAAAAAATGACTTTCTGCCCACTTTTTGAGTTGCAGAAAGTGACCTTGGGAGAAATGGTTTTTGAGGGGGCAAAACAACTCCCAATTCAGAAATTCCACTTGGGATGGAAAGTAGACAGACCAAGCTTTCCAATGAGCCATCTTGCACCTGATGTGGACCAGTGGAACCCACTCAAAAGTTGCTGCAAAGGTGCGCGGACGTGAGAGCCAGGGGGCGCGGATGTGAGAGCTAACTTTGCCAAAATTGACTTTTTTGGTCAAAAAACACTGTTTTGACTATGGTTGATTATTTTTACTTGTAGATGATGGATAAATGTAATATTTTCATGGCACTTTGATAGATTTTACCTCTCTTTACTCTTCTAGAAGCTTCCTTGATGTAAAAAGTGAAAAATTAATGCATGAATTAGTTAGCTAAGTAATAGAGGCAAGTTGTTGAGATGCCTATTATCTAGTGCTTAGTTTGGAATTAGTTCAAAATGCTCCTAGAAGGATGAGCACGACCCCTAGAGGCAAGGGAAGAGGTTAGCTTGCCTATATTATGTGTTCTCTTAGTCATTTTGAGAGGTTGGAAGGTTGTACTCTTGAGGGAGAAAGTTTTCATGGTATATTGTACATCTATCTTTGCAATTTCAAGAGGAAGAAGGCCAGGGTTTTGCAGACATCCTTGTGGATTCTTGTGGATTGTAGTGTTGATGGTGTGTTCTCTACATGTTCTTGTAAGTTTGTTTATGTATTCCACATCTCTTTTTGCTTCTATTTTGGACAGATGAAGTGATTAAGTTTGAAATCATGCTTTGACATGCTCAGCTTTTTAGTTTGTTCAAAATCTATGTTTTCTACTGTCTAGAGAGGATCCAAATGGTTGTTTGCCCTCTTTAGCTCCTTCTCTATCATCCCTGATCATCCATCTCAGACTAAGGCATCACCGCTCACTCCTACCTTGCCCCAAAGATCCCCCTGCAAAAACTGTGCTCAATCCCCACACCCTGAATTGCACTCCTTCCAATTGCCACCAAAAAAACCAAAAATCTTTAAAATCAATCCCCCTTATCAGTTTACTAGCCTAAAATCCTTGTTCCTAATTGGTCAACTCATCCCATTGACAAAATTCATCGAGTTTTGACCCGAGAGAGCCTTCTCATACCTCGTAGGGCTAGCTACGAGGTGAAATGGTTTGATGTAGCCTTGAGAGTTTGTCTATCTCAGCCTAGGTGAATTCCAAGCGCTAACAGCTATAGCACACTGCAATCCTTCACAGGCTATGCCTCAGCCCACCTAATCAAGTAATCGTTCGTCGTAATGATGTATTGCACTCTTGTCTTCTTTCCTATTGGCTAAATCAGTCCCACAAAATATATTTCCCATTTATCCAATGCCTGTAGCGCCACTTGTAGGTTCAGAAGAAACTCTTCCCTTCGCAATGTTCTCCCCAACCTCTGACAGACATCCCATGCCCACAAATATTCCTTGGAATCCTTATGCACAGTTGGCCATCATATCCCCACTCGTAGGATCTTCTGCGTAGTCGCCCTTCGCGCATAATTTCCTCTAGCAACTCCTCCATGTGCTTCAGTGAGGATACTTTATCTTTCATAATACGGTACCTACCTATGCAGAACTTCATCTAATCCCATTTTATACAAGTTCCTTGCAATGAAAGAAAAATTTGCAACCCTGACCACCAATTCTTTCTTCTGTTGTGTCGTATACCCTTCAGGAGTTGTACCTGTACACAAAAATTGGATTATGTCTACAAAATGGTCATCTACAACACGCATAGCAAAGAGTTGCGCATCAGGCAATCCTTCATCAATACTTGTTGGTTCTTCATCATTCTCAATTCGCAAAAGATGATCTGGTCCAACATTTAATCTCCCTGGCTTCACAACTACCTAACATTAGTACTCCTGAAACAACAATGACCACCTACAAATCCCCCCCCAACATAGGCTTGTTGACTAGGTACTTCAGAGCGGAATGATCTGTGTACATTTTGAAGTGCACACCCAACAAATAATGCCTAAACTTCTCGAGCGCATACACCATCACCAATCCTTCGCACTCTGTGGTCGAATAATTCTTCTCCACCTTAGAAAACTTCCTGCTCATGAATGCAATCTAATGGTCGATATCACCTATGCCTGGTTGGGTTAACACTACTCCTAATGTTATGTCGGATGCATCTACATGTACATGGAATTCTTTCTTCCAATTGGGGAACACCAGAATATGTGTTGTAACCATTTTTTCCTTCAATACATCTAAGCTTTTCTGGCAGTCGTCATCCCAACAAAACATCGTATCTTTCTTCAATCATTTTTCCAAGGGAACAGTGATCTGCACATATGCCTTGATGAATTTCCTATAGTATCCTGTATGGCCCAATGTTGCATGCAGCTATTTACATTCCTTGGAGGCTCCAACTTGATAATCACTGCAATTTTGACAGGGTCCACCATCAACCCCTGCTTACAAACAACGTCGCCAAGGAGTATCCCATATGGTATGCAAAATATGCACTTCTTCATATTAATTGATATCTAATACTTCCTACAAGTATCCAACATTACACGAAGACTTGCAACATGTCTTTTCACTAAACCAAACACTGTCCAATCATCAAATTAAACCTCCAAAAACTTATCAATAAATTCTTTAAAGGTTGCAACTATTGATGAGTCTCATAAATGGGTAATTATATGGGTTCATTCTACCTCCTAAACTAGTCAAATCAACCATTCTCTTAGCTTATTGTATGATTTTTTAATTATATTTATGCTTATAGGGTGAGTTGAGGTAGTTATGATGCCATGTAATCTAACATGTATTTAATGCAGATTATTGATGGATTTTGAGGTCAAAGTCAAGGATCCAGTGGTCAAAATGCAACAATAACTTGAAGTAAATAGAGGAGAGGACTTATAAGAGGGAATCCCCCTCATTTATTACTCCTCACTTTGAATTCCCCTTCATTCAGCTCGGAGTACAAGCAGTCAAATCATGCACTAGAAGGCAGTTGAGCAAGTGGAGGATGACTGATAGTTATCTCGAGTTTTGAAGCCAAGCCTCCCTCATTTAAGGGAAGTTGTTGGTAGCTTCAGATGTATAAGTAGAGAGGCCTAGGGCCTCACTAGGATCAGATTTTTTTTGCTTGTGTAAACTCTGCTCAAATTTCCAGCTTATTTTTGTGACAGTTTTATGTAATCTTGCTATTTTTTGATAATAAAGATGGAATCCTTTTTGAGCTAGCACTGAGTTACCTCAAACGGTTAAAGCTCTTGGGTTAGGGCCCAATCCAAGTAGCCAAGCTTCTCTTTACTTGTATTTGTATGCTTTACTTCAGTTTGTAGATTAATTTGTTGTTAGATGTATTTCTTTTATGGTTAAGAATAGGTTTCTTTTGATGATTTAGTCTCTTGCTTCCATTTGTACTTTCTGTAGTAGGTTAAGCAGTGATCAAAAAAGATTCAAAAGGCTATCAGTAGTGCCTTGGCCTCTCTTCCTTCCTCTGGGACCATGATTTGAGGCAAAAACTCTCTTGCTGCCCCAAAAACATAGATTTCCCTCATTCATAGGATTTCTAGTGTTTACAACTCTCTAGTAGGTTGATAGTCCAGTTTTTCTTTGTTTTAGATCTTACTCATCATGTTCACTTCCTAATTTTCAATATTCATTTTGCATGCTTTCCTTCCTTACAGCATTTCCCAGCACTTCCTTCTATGCATCATAGTTTAGGCCATTTTAATGCAAAACTCTGTTTTTCCTAGTATGCACTCATTCCATTGGTTTCTTGATTTTCTTGGTTGACTGTCAGTTTCTAGGTAGCAGATCTCTTCCAGCAATAGGCCAGCTTACCAGCAATCACACCCTCCAATTGATCCATGCCCTATAGGTATCCCAAACCTCACCTCAATTCTACCCTAATGTCCTTCATTTCTCATAGAACTTCTTCCTCTCTCCTTGAGCAAATCTAATCATCTTTCTCTCTCTTGGTGATTCATGGTAGATATTAGGTGCCCTAACACCTCATTCCAACCTTCATCCACCTTTTCCAGCCACTCTCACACCCTCAAAACAATGAAAATTTCTCTCGGCCTCCTTCTATAGGCCTCATGTAGTTTCCTTGTTTTCCTCCTGTAGTTTTTCCTATAGGCTTTTTTTTTAAGGCCAAGTGTGGAAAAGCCTCCAGAAGGCCACCTAAGACCTCCTAGGACCCATCCACACCATCATACATCCTCCCAAGCTCCAAAACTGCCCTCTAACGCCACTTATTCGCTGCCACACTCACACACAATGAATTAGATGCATGTTAAATTCACATAAGGACACATGAAAATCCAAAAATATGTTTTTTGCTTATTTATTTCCAGAAATAGCATCGTTAGATGTTGTTTATTTCCTTGGGTAGGTAATGGCATTTCTTTCATGGTTTTCATAATGTTTTTGGCAAAAGTAGAATTGGCTTGTTAATTAGGGTTTACTAGGTTTTGCCTTACATTCCAGTCTTTCTCCTTTATGCAGTTAGAATAACATCTGTAGAGTAATCTTTTTTTACTTTCATCACACATAGAGCTTCTTCTGAATTCTATAGAAGTTGGCTTGACCTTCTAGTGATCTCGGGCCGGCTGGCCAAGTCACAACCTGCAGTGAGAACTAGTACTTGTGCATACAACACTGACGCTTCCAAGTTTGTTACGAACTACTGGGTTGATAAAAGTAAAGTTGGCAGCCCAGGAGTTGCGGCATTCTTGTTGCAATACTAGCACTCACCACTTTTTGGCTTCGTTATCGGGGAAGCGTCAGAGTATTCTATGTTTACTGCTTTCTTCTATTTCCTATTGCAACATTCTGCTAATAGTTTATTTCGACAAAAGTAGACTAGTCATTACTTTTCTTTTAGTTTTGCATTTCCTTGATTTCCTTTTCAATTGTACAAATTTTCATTCAAAAAGTTCATTTCATCTAGTTGCAATTTGTTTTGTTCAGTTCACAATTTCAGTTTCTGCAGGTACTTTTAATGTGGGGAAAAAGAAAAAAACCAACCAAAAATATTTCCTTTCATGCCTCGTAAGAATAGAGATAACTTAGGAAAATTTTTGCCCAACACCCACACTGCTTCACACAACCAACCTTCTCTCTTCTTTGGTGGCTGCAATCAAGAAGAACCCTTAGGTGAACAACCAAACATATTTGAAGAACCTATAGGGGAATAAGAAGAAGAAGAAGAAGAAAACATTCCTCCGGAGCCAATGGCTGAAAACAGAAATGCTAGGAGAAATGTAGAAATAATAGAGGGTACCTTCCCCATTTGGGAAACCAATGGGGACACCAAAATGAAGAATATAAGTCTTTCAGCCCTACCTCACTTCCATGGTCTGCCTATAGAAGATCCTGTCACCTTCTTGTTTGAGTTTGTTTTCATCTGTCGAACCTATGACTATGCAGAACACGAGCAAAAGTTGAGACTGTTCCCTTCTACTCTCAAGGATGCAGCATTGCGCTAGTTCATGGGATTACCTAGCAATAACATCACAACTTGGTCTTAGATGAAGCAGGCCTTTAATGAAAAGTATCAAGACTATTGTAGGTCAAAATATACTAAAGAAGAAATCTTTTGAATGACCATAGGAAGTGATGAGTCCCTGGAAGAGTATGAAGAGAGGTTCCAGCTCAATTACAAAAGGGTCAGGTGTACACTTGACCCTGAGTTTCTGAAGTTGGTCCTGCTCAAGGGAATTTGGGAAGACCTTTTAGACACCCTCCATCTACTGACCAGGGGAGACATCTAACAACTATCCTATGAGGACATAAAGACTATTTTTAGAAACCATTCTAGGGTAGCCAGAAAGAAAAGTAGGGGGAGTCAACCCATAGCAGTACCTCTTCTTCCAATTCATCCATTAAAGGTGAAATTGGAAACATGGTGGAAGATTTCAAGAGTGAGATGCTGCAGACTGCAGACTATTGCCATGCAAATGAATACCTTACATATCAAAAGAAAGCAGGAGGAAGAAGAGAGGTCTTTGGTTATTTTTTTCCCTAGATGCACTGGGAGGCATCCAAGGAATGAATGCCCATTGAACTCTATATAGGTTTGTTTAGTCTGTGAAGAATATCTTCTATAGATAAGTGCCCTTCCTTGCCCGGACTTAAATCTATATACCAAGGGGCCGAAGGAGTGACGGAATAGATCTATTACATAAACCAAAGGAGGCCGCATGGACCTGGATCATACCAGCAGGGGAAGCAAGGGACATCTCAAACATACTACAACCCCAACCAAGTAATTTCCATACCTTCTTGGGGTCCCCCTGCTCATCCTTCTTGGTCCACACCTCCTCCTTGGTCCTTCCCATCTCAATATCATGCCCAACCAGCCACTCATTCATTTCAATCCTGTGCTCAGCCACAACCTTAGTGGAATGCATCTCATCAAGGGTGGAGGCCCCGATACAACTCTCTTCCTGCTCTTCTACCTCCACCACTTGCCCAACCACAACCGTTACCTTTTGCTACACCAAGGCAACACCAAATTCCTGCCCAGCGAAATCCAAACCCGAACAACAGACACGCTCAGCAAGTGTATAGTGGGGAACCATCATGCCCAACTTATGTTGTGGAGATTTAGGAAATTAACTTGCGATCCAGGAAAATTCTCCCAGATAGCCAGCATCCACCTAGGGAGGTTGGGGAAGATAAAGAGGAAAGCGAACCTAAAGCAAATCCACCCTTTCCTGAGAGACTATCCATGACAACCCAGCCTACCCCAAAAGAGACTGAACTCCTGGGAGAATTGAAACATTTATGTGTGAATATACCACTTCTCCAAGCCATAAAAGATGTGCCTATATACAATAGGTTGATCAAAGAGAAGTGCTTTAGGCATCCAGGAAGGCGCAAGAGAGATGCCCCAACCATCGATGTTATAGGACCATTGTCTAACATGATGTTGGGGCAGATAATTTGTCCAAAGTATCTAGACCCTGGAAGCCTAGTAGTTGATGTCCACATCAATGGCACAATGGTCCTACATACCTTTATTGGTCTGGGAGCTGCCATTAATGTGATGACAAAGGACACAATGCTCAAACTTAACCTCCAGTGCTCCTTGAGGAGTACCACAATAGTGCTGCAGCTAGCAGACCACTCCACAGTGACCCCTGAGGGGATTGTGGAAGATGTGATGGTCTCCATTAATTCTTGGGAGTACCCTACTAATTTCTTAGTTCTCCAGCCAAATTCAAAGCTCATTGGGTATCCTCTCATTCTAGGAAGACCCTGGTTGGCTACAGCTGATGCCTACATCAGCTACCGAGCTCAGAACATGACCATAAAGAAAAGGCACATGTCCAAGCAGTTAACCCTATATTCTTCTGCCCAACCTTTGCTAGAACATGATCTACCTCTCTGGTTGGAGGAGGAGGATGAGGATGAAGTTTATTCTGCAGCACTTTGTACATTAGAAATCACCATGGGGGCAAAACCGTAAGATGAGGATGATATGATTGAAAATTTGATTCAGAATCCACCTCTCGGTGTATCACCATTAGAAGACATAGTAAGAGAAACCCAAAACAGCCCCTCAACTGATCTCTATGTGGCCGACCCCACTTCTCTCCGTGTTAAAAATATAGAGTTCGGCCCAGAACGAACGTTGAAAATCAATCCATCCCTATCCACTTCCTAGGAGAAAGAGCTATACAACATACTGAGAAAACATCTAGATGCCTTCACCTGGAGTTATAAGGAGATGAAGGGAGTGCACCCTTCAATATGTACTCATCATATATACATCAAGGAAGCTTGCAAGCCAGTCAGGCAGTTTCAAAGTAGGATGAACCCAGCACTCAAAGATAATGTTAAAGAAGAACTGCAAAAATTGCTTGATGCGGGATTCATCTATCCCATCTCTGACAGTGAATGGGTCTCTCCTTTGGTGATAGTGCCAAATAAAAATGGTAAGTGGATAATCTATGTCGACTATCAGCAATTGAACAAAGCCACTAAAAATGACCATTTTCCTTTACCTTTCATAGATCAAGTGTTAGATGGTCTGGCAGGGAAAAAGTTTTTCTCCTTCCTAGATGGGTTTAACGTGTACAATCAGATCCAAATCAGCTCGGAAGACCAAGATAAGACCACTTTCACTTGTCCTTGGGGTACCTTTGCATATCATGTTCTTCCTTTTGGTTTGTGCAGGTATTGAGTATATTTTGTGAACTAGTTCATGATGCAGTTGAAATATACATCGATTATTTTACTCCTTATGGCTCTGGCTTTCAAGAAGCTTTTTCTAACCTAGGAAAAGTTCTAGATAAGTGTATTGAGATGACCTGTCCCTCAGTCTAGAAAAATGTGAATTTTTAATGACTGAAGGGACCGTGCTAGCTCATGTAATATCTCAACAAGGACTGTAGGTGGACCCCAACAAAATTGCCATCATCTTTAGGGTCCCACCTCCTCAAAAGGTGATGGACGTCAGAAGCTTCCTAGGCTTAGCTGGATATTATAGTAGATTCATTAAAGACTTTAGAAAGTTAGCCTCTCCTTTGTTTGGCCTCCTAGGCAAAGATGTTGAGTTCATATGGTAGGAAAACTGTCAAGAAGCTCTAGATACCTTGAAGAGCAAGCTAGTGACTGCCTCAATTCTCAGAGGCCCAAACTGGGCCCTACCCTTCACATTCATACAGATGCCTTGAAAAAAGAAATAGGAGTAGCTTTAGGACAAATTGATGAAAATTTACCTTATGCCATATACTTTATAAGAAAAAACTTGTCAAAGGCAAAGTTAAACTATACAGTGCCCAAGAAGGAACTCCTAGCTATCGTGCATTCCTTAAACAAATTCAGACATTATATCATAGGCTATCAAACTTTGTGTACACTGATCATCCCACAATTAGATATTTAATGAACAAGGCAGATGTAAATGCTCACATTATTAGATGGTTGCTTTTACTGCAGCACTTTGATCTAACCATTATTGATAAGCCTAGTAAAGAGAATGTTGTTGCTGACTTTTTGTCTAGAGTAAATTTGCCTGCAAGTGACGAAGGAATGGTGGATGACCAAATGCCAGATGAACACCTATTTTCTATGTCAATACTCTCTCCATGGTTTTAGCACAGTTCCCACCACACCTATCCTCAAAAGAGAAGAGCGAGATAGTAAGGAAAAGCGCCCCTTTCACTTGGATTGGAGGCAATCTCTTCAAACTTGGCCCAGATCAGATCCTGAGAAGATCTGTCAGGGAGGAGGAAGTATTTGACATCCTCCTGACCTGTCATGATGGGCCTTGTGGAAGTCATTTTGCAGCAAAAAGAATTGCCTTCAAGATATTGCAAGCAAGGTACTACTGGCCCACTCTTCATCAAGATGTGAGGAGATACATGAGCCAGTGCGATCGATGTCAAAGGATGGGGAAACCCGCCCCACAGGATGAAATGCCCATGCAACTTCAAGTGATCTTTGAGCCATTTGAGAAGTGGGGCATGGACTTTGTGGGACTTATCAACCCCCCTTCAAAGCAAAAGCAGTACATCATTGTGTGCACCGACTACCTCACAAAGTGGGCGGAGACAAAAGCAATCAAAGCAGCGACAGAGGAAAAAATAGCTGAGTTTTTTAGGGAAAACATATTCTACAAGTTCAGGTATCCGAGAGAGTTGGTCACAGACCAAGGTAGTCAGTTCACATCCAACCTGATTGAAGACCTGCTGACACATCATAAGATCAAGCACAGGACTTCCACCCCTTACCATCCACAAGCCAATGGGCAAGTGGAGGTCATTAACAGAGCATTGGAAGGGATTGTAACCAAGGTAGTGAGTAGCAGCAGGAAAGACTGGGTAGATAGATTAGTTGAGGCCACTTGGGCCTACAACACAACATGGAAGACCACCACTGGGTTCATACCTTATGAACTAGTCTATGGGAAGAAGGCTTTGCTGTCAATAGAGTTTGAATTCAATACCCTAAGGATGGAAGCTCAGCTGGAGCTAGACCTCAGCCATGATAGAAGGAGAGATTACTTCAGCTCAATGGATTGGATGAATACAGATTGCAAGCCCTTCTCCATATAGAGGTAGTTCAGCTTCAGAGAAAGATATGGCATGATAGAAATATCAGGGAGAAGCAATTCCAAGAGGGAGATTGGGAACTACTCTATGATTCAAGATATGAGGATTTAAAGGGCAGGCTGAGGAAAAGATGGCTGGGACCCTACACTGTCAAGAAATGCAATGATAATGGTTCAGTTCTGATCAGAACCATTGATGATGAAGCCATCCCCACGCTTGTCAATGGACATCGTTTGAAAGTCTACAAGAAACCCCTCTCCAAGCAAGAGATTTTTGAAGATTTGAATAAAACAGTGATGGCAGTGGAGCATATCTTAGCTTCCACTTCACCCACTCACTGAAGAAAAAATAAAAAAATAAGGACTCAAGTGAAAACCTCCATGAGGCGCTTGAGTCCCATCATTGGGTTGAAAACCTCTTCTGAGGCGGCCCAGTGATGTCCAAAAAGAGAAAAAATAAGATCCCTGGGTGAAAACCTCCCTTGGAGGCGCCCAGGGTAGGAAATTAGGGTGAAAACCTCTCTGAGGTGCCCTAGTTGTTTTCAAAAAAAAAAGAGGAAAAAAGAGAAAGAAAAATGAATTTTGATTGCATTGTAGGTTTGCAAGAGGACTACAAGGAGCAGAAGAAGGTGCCAAGGGAACCCTGACACTTATACCAGCACCCATCTCATCTTATCCACACCTTCCTCCATCATTTTTGGCATCTCTTTCACCCCACTGTACCTCTTCTTCCAAAACTGTGTTTTCTACAGGATGCTCTATGTTTTCTATAAGAGGCTCTTGTAGGAATTACAGAGAGCCAAAAGTGTCTATAGGAGGCAGTTTGAGGGACATGAAAAGCTACACAAGGAGCCTATAATCCCTCTTACCATATTGAAACCTCCTTGCCATCATTTCCAAGCCTACATCACACTCCAAGCATCATTATCATTTTTTTCCTTTCCAAGAAAAAAACACAAAAGAACAATTTTTCAGTTTTGAAAAAACAAAAATAAAAGGAGAAAAGGCACCATCAACTTCACCTGAAGCTTTCCTACTATCCCTCCATCTTCATATCCACCTCTAGCATCATTCTCGAGCTCCAAGAAAGGGAAATAGCTGAAGTTTCAAAGGGAGAAGCAGCTACAGGAGCTCATGTAGGAATTCCTGTAGCAGCTGATCCCATAGAAGTCCAACACCAACAACAAAAAAGTGCACATCTGCAAACTGAAAATGCACATGCAGCTCAGCTCCAACAAAAGAAGAACCTAAAATAGTACACAACAACACATTAGCTAGCAGAGACAACATGCATGAAGGAAAATAAAGGCATGCAGCAGAGAAAGCCACAACACCTCACAGCAAATACACTGAGAACACAGGTAAGTAACTAATTCACTCCTCTATTTGCATCTATGTAATTAGAAATCATACGAAGGCAACGAGGTGGTTGAAATCAAAAGAGGAAAAGGTCGCTATTTAACTTGGCCACCTTCATTTAGTTGACTCCACTTAACCGATATGTCACCCACACGTGCACACAGTCAAGTCAAGCAAAAGATGCCAATGACAGGTAGTGGGAGGAAGAGTTACCCCGATGCAATAATGAGGGATGATTATGAGGAGGGGCTATGATGATGAAGTAGGTGGGGACCAATGGTCCTAATTCGGGCAACGTACACCTTTCTAGCTCGGCACTCATAACCGAAAATATCCATAAAGGGTAATGAGCACTCCTCCCTGCGCATTCTCACCACCCTTTTTTCATTTTCTCCTCGTAACTCAGCCACACAGCAGTCTTCTTGTGCCCCCACAGCCTCGTAACCACCATCCTCCATCGATTTCCTCCATACTCTTTCTCTCAGCATTTTCTACATGAGCACCTACAGGAAATCTAGAGGAGCACCTATAGGAAATCTACAGGAGGGACAGCGGGCTTCTATAGGAGGGGCAGTGAGTCATTTTGAAGGGAGAAAATGTGATTTTTGCCACAAATTGCAATCTAAAGAGGTAGGGTTCATGAATTCCCTCTAGTTATATATCAAAATGTGAAAGAGTGGTCTCAAATTGAAGATAAAACGAGTCTTTAAGAGGGAAGAAAATACATTTAAAAAAAAAATAAAAAAAATTGTTTGTTTAAAAAAAAACACATTCTCCTCTGTTCTTCTATTTCACTCAAAATTCGTTGTCTCCACATCCATATTTGATTTTTCCAAAGAAGTATAGGCAGTATGATAGGGGGGTTTATGAGAAAAGAGCCCACTAACTCCACTAGACTCCATGCACTTCCTCAAGTGGTGGAAATATTCACAAGGGCAAACTGGATGAATTTCTTTGAGAAGTTTAGAGGGTTTGATGATGCAATTGCCCATGATTTGCTCTCTCTTTGGTCCCTCACACAATAACTCATGCTACTATAACCATTAGAGGCCTCTCCATGGAAATAACCCCTAAATTCATCAGTAGGTTCACTGCCCTTCCTCTTGGGCTGCTTTGGAGTAAAGATGAGAAACCAATTGGCCAGGCTGCCAAGAAGAAATTTTTCCAAGATAATGAAACCCCTGTGGAAGACAAAAATGGAATTAGGAGGGCTAGTATGCCATATCCTTGGGATGAGGTTAGCTACCAAATAATCAAATACATTTCTTGTGAGGGGAGGTACAACATTGTTTATGGATATCATTTCAGAATCCTCCAAGAATTGATATATGGCATGGATACCCCAGCACATCAAAAGCTCGGTATCTCTTACTTTCTCCTTCTGTCCCTCATTGACTCCAACACCAAGGTACAAGAAGGAAATTCATAGCAGCTAGCTCACCATGGCCTAATCAAAATCCTAGTAGACG
>APFE030734439.1:27762-38343 GCA_000404065.3 Pinus taeda
ATCAACCATTCTCTTAGCTTATTGTATGATTTTCTGATTATATTTATGCTTATAGGGTGAGTTGAGTTAGTTATGATGCCATGTGATCTAACATGTATTTAATGCAGATTATTGATGGATTTCGAGGTCAAAGCCAAGGATCCAGTGGTCAAATTGAAGCAATAACTTGAAGTAGACAGAGGAGAGGACTTATAAGAGGGAATCCCCCTCATTTATTACTCCTCACTTCGAATTCCCCTTCATTCAACTCGGAGTACAAGCAGCCGAATCATGCACTAGAAGGCAACTAAGCAAGTGGAGGATGACTGATAGTTATCTCGAGTTTTGGAGCCAAGCCTCCCTGATTTTAAGGAATTTGTTGGTAGCTTCAGATGTATAAGTAAAGAGGCCTAGGGCCTCACTAGGGTTGGATTTTTTTTGCTTGTGTAAACTCTGCTCAAATTTCGAGCTTATTTTTGTGACAATTTTATGTAATCTTGCTATTTTTTGATAATAAAGATGGAATCTTTTTTGAGCTAGCACTGAGTTACCTCAGAGGGCTGAAGCTCTTGGGTTAGGGCCCAATCCAAGCAGCCAAGCTTCTCTTTACTTGTATTTGTATGCTTTACTTCAGTTTGTATATTAACTTGTTGTTAGATGTATTTCTTTTGTGGTTAAGAATAGGTTGCTTTTGATGATTTAGTCGCTTGCTTCCATTTGTACTTTCTGTAGTAGGTTAAGAAGTGATCAGAAAAGATTCAAAAGGCTAGCAGTAGTGCCTTGGCCTCTCTTCCTTCCTCTGGGACCATGATTTGAGGCAAAGACTCTCTTGCTGCCCCAAAAACACAGATTTTCCTCATTCATAGGACTTCTAGTGTTTGCAGCTCTCTAGTAGGTTGATAGTCCAGTTTTTCTTTGCTTTAGATCTTACTCATCATGTTCACTTCTAGATTTGCAATAGTCATTTTGCATGCTTTCCTTCCTTACAGCATTTCCCAGCACTTCCTTCTATGCATTACATCATCTGTTAATAATGTTCTCCATTACATCATCTGTGAACAACGTGGGAAATGGATTGTGTACACAAGCATCATTCAACTTCCTTAGATCTACACAGATTTGGGTTTCACCCTTTGTCTTCTTCTCCTGAACCACCATAGGACTAACCCAGTATGATTCTTCACAGGCTCAATAATCCCTACAGCAATCATCTTATCCAGTTCTTTGCGCACCTTTTCTTTGTACTTAGGATTCAACCAATATCGGTGCTGCTTTACAGCTTTGCATCTGGCTTCAAATTGATCTTCATAACACCCAAATCACCTACTATCCCCTTCAAATCAAAGAAATTTGTTGGAAACAAGTCTTGATATTCACGTAATAGCTCCACGACTTTGTCAACTGTGTCCTCATCGTAATAATCACCTATGTTTGCAAACTTTGGCTGCGCTTCCGACCCAATGTTCACTTGCTTGGTTTTCAATGGTTTCAAGATGTCAAAAACTTTTTCCTTAGGCCCTGTGACTTTGTGTTGTTCTTCTGATTCAGGGATACTGATATTTCTAGGATATTCCTCAACTTCTTCTGTAGTAACATTATATCACTCCAGAGGTGGGAATGTTTAACAAAGGGTAACTCGAGGACGGTCACGGGAGGCGATCAAGTGCTAGGGTTTCTGCAGCGACCTGCAACGGAAGGCTCCCTGCACAGGGAATCCCACATCTGATGGTGGCAGCAAGGCAGGCTCAAGCCCGGGGCTTGGGTAAAGGGTAATAATCAATCCCCCTCAGGGGGCAGGAGGGGCGATACCTCCAACAGGGGATAACCAGCAAGGACCTGTTGTAAGTTCAAGCGAGGAACAGGAACACATTGACGGCTCCACAGGGGAAAAGCAGAACAAGAAGGATGATCATGCACAGCAAGATAAGCCAAAGGTAAGCTCGTCCACATGCAAGCCTGTAGCTACTCACAGGCCAGAAGTGGAGCTACCCAGCCACCACATTAATGCACGAATACAATATATGAGAGATCATGCTCTCATAGGTAAATTTATTGGTTTCTGGCCTACCGAAAAAGCCTTGAGAAACTGGATTAATATCAAATGGAGTCCAAAAGGACAAATAACCCTTCTTATAGGGCCGAAATGGTTTTTCACTGCAACCTTTAACTGCTTGGAAGACAGAAACAGAGTCTTCGATGGGGGTCCCTATTTATTCAACTCTGCAGGGCTATTTCTCAGAGAATGGGTCGCCCGATTCAACCCGGATAAGGAAGATCTAAGCTGGGCACCGGTCTGGATCCGACTGTATTTGCTACCTTGGGAATACTGGGAGGAGGAGTCGCTAAAAGCCATCGGCTCAGTCTTAGGCGAATTTGTCAAGGTAGTAGAAGAAACAAAGACAATAAGATACACCTCTTATGCCTCTTATGCCAGGATCTGTGTTTATATGGATCTGAAACAACCTCTGCCTGATACGGTACGTCTTTTTCATGAAGATCAAGATTGGATTCAGTTAATAGACTATGAGCATGTTCCTTTTAGGTGTAGGAAATGTCATGCCCTTGGACATCTCTATCGAGATTGCCCCCTCAATATTAAACCTACAGCTCAAGCCAACCAGGAACAACAGTCTTCTGATGGATTTACCAAAGTGACAAATCGAAGAAGAGGAAATAAAAAATCCACAGCGCCTCCTAAGACATCGCCAGAGGATCCTTCCAAACCATTGACAAGCAACAGTTTTGAGGTCCTAGCGAATGCAGATGCACAAGAAGGATCTGTTCCGGAAAAGACAATAAGCCCCCCACCGAAAACAGGGGAAAAGAAGACGGATCAGGAAGGCGAAAAGATCAAATCTGCCTCAGAAACATGGAGCATCCCGGAAATGGATATAGACAATACAAACCATAGTACAGGCAAAGGGAAGGAAGCAGATGGAAGCTCTCAAGAACCGCATTTCATGGAAGAGGATACCGAATCAATAGACATTGGTGAACTAGACATTCTGGGTCTAGAACAAGCATGCAAGATAGGTAACTTTGACAAAATACCTAATAGACAAGTGGACAACCTAGTAGAAGTTCTGAGCAAAGCTCAAAAAAATTACTCTCTAGGGGTTCAAATTGGCAGTCAATGGGATGGGAAATTCATCACCAAAGACAGTAAAAAGAGAGGATGGAAAACAACTTTAGAAAGAACCATCAAGATTGGAGAGGTCTTGGTTGAGTCAGGCAGATATGCCAAGCTAACCAAGTACTATAATACTGACCCCAAACCTTCCCAATGAAGTTGATATCATGGAATATCAGAGGGCTTAACTGCCCAAGGAATGGAAGACTTCTAAAAAATATGACAATGGAGGAAAAGCCAGCAATTCTTTTTTTGCAGGAGACTAAATGTAATTCGATACTTCTGGCAGCTAAGGCCTGGCCAGGGGGGCTAGTAACAGCTGTGGATGTGCAGGGAGCCTCGGGAGGACTTGCAATACTCTGGGATGCAAGAAAGATCCAATTAGTTAATATCCATGCAAATAAACATTTTATTCAAGCCATATTTCACCTTCTGGGTACAAATATTTATGGCCATATTACAAATGTGTACTTCCCGCAAGAAACTCAGCAAAAAGCGGACATCCTAGATGCAATAATGCAGCTTAACGTAGACCGGACATACCCACTCTGGGTTTCTGGAGGAGATTTTAATATGATTGCATCAATGGAGGAAAAGAGAGGAGGACGCTGCAGAATGAACAGAGATGGCTCAATCTTAAAAGACTTCATTCAAAATAACTGGCTGATTGACCTGCCCACATCCAATGGCCTTTATACCTGGAACAACAAAAGGGCAGCTCCAACGCAAATCGTGTCACGCCTTGATCGGTTTTTTATTTCTGATAACGCGGTTCACATAGGAGGAGAATTCACATCAACCAAACTTCCATTTTCCGGATCTGATCACTGGCCCATTGCCCTCCACTGGAATAGGCCTAGTAACAACATAAGACGACCCTTTCGGTTTGATGCTTTTTGGCTTTCTCATCCAGAATTCAATGAATTTATCCGAACAACATGGCGAAATTGTAATCCAATCGATGGTACAAAAATGTCTAGATTTCAAAGAAAGTTGAAGCATCTCAAGGAGGAAATAAAACGCTGGAATAAAACCACTTTCGAAAATATCTTCAAGGCGAAGGAACTCATAACTCAAGAAATGAAAGGCATTCAGCAAAGAATGATTTCTGAGGGATGGTCGAAAGAGCTAGCCCAGAAGGAGCAAGAAATAGAAAAAAAATTCCTAGAACGAGACCTACAGGAGGAAATTCTCTGGCGGCAAAAATCGAGAGTCAGATGGTTGAAGGAAGGGGAGAAGAATACAAAGTTTTTTCATAAAACTATAGTCCAAAGAAGAATGAGTAATCAAATCTCATACGTCAATAATGAACAGGGAACCAAAATTGAAACGCATGAAGTTATAGAACAGGAATTTCTCAACTATTTCAAGCAAATGAACCAAGAGCCTAACATCAATAGGAAAGAGGCGATTGACAGAATCACCCGACATATACCTCGTTTAATTACTGAAGACCAAAATACTCTTCTCCTCAAACCTATAAGTCTTCAGGAGGTAGAGATAGCGGTGAATTTATTAAAAGCTGGAAAAGCACCTGGCCCAGACGGATTCACTTCAAAAATTTTCCAGCACTTTTGGGAGCTGATCAAATGGGAAGTCTGGCAAGTAGTGGAAGAATCTCGCACTCTAAGATGGATGTACCCGGGTATGAATGCAACATTCATAGCACTAATTCCCAAGACAGAGGAATCAAATTCTCTTGATAAGTACAGACCAATAGCTCTGTGTAACATCATATACAAGATTGTCTCCAAGGTTGTCGCTTTACGACTGAAGCCCATGCTTCCCTTCATAATCTCTCCAGAACAATCTGGATATGTTGAGGGACAACAAATAACGGATGGGATAATCTTAACCCATGAGATTATTCATTCTCTCAAGTAGACCAAAAAACCAGGTATGTTACTTAAAATTGATTTATCTAAGGCTTTTGATAGCATTAGTTGGGAATATATGCAAAAAATCCTCAAAGCTTTTGGTTTTGCCTCCTCCTTGATTAGATGGATCAGCAGTCTCATTTCCTCCACGTTTTTCTCTATCCTCATCAATGGGATACCATCTTCCACTTTCCGCCCTTCCAGGGGAATCAGACAAGGGGATCCTCTGTCGCCCTTTCTGTTTGTAATTATAGCTGAGGGATTAGGACATAGCATAAATTCGGCCATCCTCTCCCGCAACCTCAAAGGCATTGCTCTCCACCAAGCCCCTATCATCTCTCACCAGCAATTTGTTGACGATAACATGTTATTCAGGCACCCTTCTGTTCAAGAAGCTCGCTCCCTAAATGCTTTACTCGACAATTTATCTATGGCCTCTAGAGCCCTCATCAACAAAGTTAAATCCCAGATCTTCTTTTCCAATACTTCGCCAACAACCCAAAGAGAAATTGCGCGCATTTTAGGATTCTCCATAGCGTCCCTGCCATCCAAGTATTTAGGAGCTCCTTTAATTGCTTCAGCCCTTAAGCACTCTTCTTGGACCAACCTGTTAGAAAAATTGGATGCCAAATTATTCCTGTGGACTCATAGAGCCCTTAATATGGCAAGTAGGATTGTGCTAATCAAAGTTGTTCTTCGGTCTATGCCGCTCTACTTGTTCTCTATAATGGCAGCACCGAAATGGGTGCTCAAAGCTATCAAACAGCTGCAGCACAACTTCTTATGGGGAAGCTCAGGACCAAATCGAAAATGGGCTTTGGTCAAATGGGAGAAGGTCTGTCTTCCTAAAAATGCAGGAGGCATTGGTTTAAGAGATCCAAAACAAAGCAACATGATCATGGGAGCAAAAATATGGTGGAAATGGCTCTCAAACCCAAGCACTCCTTGGGCCACCCTATGGACAGCGAAGTACGCTAGCAACCTGCCCTTGGAGGAACGAATTCGAATGTCCGAAGTAAGTAAAGGATCGGTTATGTGGAACTCGGCCATTAAACATAGAGACATAATTCAAAAGCACAGTTTTTGGGAAGTGAAGGATGGCTGTACAACACGATTCTGGGAAGACTCATGGCAACAGTTCCCAAGCCTCAAAAACCTCATACAAGACATCCCAGATCGGGATACAAATCAGCTGGATAAGGTAAGCCACTTCTAGAGAACTCATAATGAATCAGAACACAGAGAATGGAAAGAGATGCGCGACATCCTACTAGCCTTCCCAGAGGCAATCCATCTCTCTCTATCCGCAGAACTGCAAAAAAGAAAAATTCTAAAGGGGGTAGGCATGGATAGGTTAAGGTGGGGGTACGAAGAAAAAGGCACATTCACAACCAAAGAGGCTTACAAAATTATCATAAAAGACAGACTCATCAAAGACAAATTATGGGACAAAATATGGAATCATCCCACCTGGCCGAAGGTTTCCACATTTCTCTGGCTACTGTCACACAATAAGATTCTCACCTGGGACAATCTCAGAAAAAGGAAATTTGTTGGTCCATCAATTTGTCCCAACTGCAAACAGGAAGAGGAATCAGCTCTGCATCTCATGCAAACTTGTCCGTTAGGAAGAAAACTTTGGGAAAAAGTCACATTTCGATGTCGGAAGGAAGGGAGAGTGATGGGGAATATCAATAGCACTCTACGCAACTGGACCCAAAAGCCTTATCAAAGCAATATTCTAAATACTCTTTGGAAAATTACACCAGGACTACTGATGTGGAATATATGGAAAGAAAGAAACAGGTGGATCTTCAAAGATCAAGTAATGAAAATGGAGCAGGTATGGAAAATTGTTCACCAAAATATCCAAGAAACTCTTTCTATTAAAAGCTAGACACAAGAGGACTTTCCCTCTAATCCATAGGAACAAGCCATATGGAATAATTGGCAGATCCATTTACAAATTCCAAATTCTTCTCAAGGAACCTCATCCAGGCATCAAGAATCCCCAACCTGCTGGACTCCTCCGCCCATAAATGTATTCCAACTCAACTTTGATGGGGCGTCGAAAGGAAATCTCGGAAGCACGGGATATGGTGGAGCAATAAGAGATCATCAGGGCAACCCTCTAGCCGTCTTCTTTGGTTCAATTGGATGGAATACAAATAATGCAGCAAAACTGGAGGGACTATGGAGAGGGCTCAATATAGCGCAGGCTCGAAAGCTCACCCCACTTATTGTGGAAGGGGACTCACAAATCATTATCAATATGGCCTCAAAGCTACAACAAGGTTCAGAGGTAAATAAGGTGAGTAGCAGCTGGAGGATGGCCACTCGTCTTGAGCTTCTTCAACAATGGCTTAGAAATAATCAAGCCATCTCCTTCAAGCACATAAGAAGAGAAGGGAACAAGCTGGCAGATTTTCTTGCCAACCTAGGAGTGGACAGGGGAAAGGAATTTTATGAAGGATCTCTACAGGGCATAGCTTCGGAGACAAAACTTTCCACCTTTCAATCTATTTTATCAAGAGATATGCAGGCAAGTGAAGATTCACACCCGGATGCGGGTGATCATATGAGTGTTTAAATGGTAGTTATGAGACATCCACGCGGAGCAGGCAGCTGGCAGGTGATTAGCAGCGATCTGATGGCTATTAAACAAGGTGAGATGAAAGGCGTTCAATGCCATTTATTGCAGTCGCAGTTCCAAGGTACGCCACAGGAAGATATTAGGATGGTGCATTGGGTTCAATGGACATTCTTCCCGATCATGTCTTGGCAGCAGAATGAGAGCTTGATCTAAGAGGAAACTGTTGTCGCCGGCTCGTTTGCGTACGAGGAATGTTACACAGGCTGTCTCTGGTTGCTTGGAGCTCGAGCAAAGTGGCCTTGTCCTCAAGCGGAGCAGCCTTGGAAATCCCTGAAGCGGTTTGCAGTAGTTGGTAAGGAGTTCAATTCGGCCTTTTCCTTTTGTGTCGGGCTTATCAAATCTGTTTGTGTTCCTTTTTCAGCCTCCCCTCCTGATGTTGTAGACTGGATAGAGAGCTGGACTCATTCAGCTGTGGATAAACATGGTAGTCTTGTCGAATCCTTACCTGGAGGGTTCAGAGTCCATATCGTGGGTTCTGTCTGGTTTTCTTCCTGAGTTCCCATCAACCTTTAGTCTCTGTCAAACCAACCCCTGTCTTTGAGCTCGTCCGTCTTGCACCAGTCCACGCATATGGCTCCTCGTCTAAGGGGAATTCCTAGACGAGGGCATAATTTGGGTCTCCGGGGAGGGTCAGGAGGACGAGGTAGCCCAGCTCCTCGTCGTATATTGCCCCTCGCCATCGCCTCGCCTCCTTCGCCAATATCTGAAGAGTCTGGTCCCTCAATTAACAATTTTGTGCAATCCGCTAGATTTAAATTTAAAAGCAGGTTAAATAAATCGCTTATTTCAGCTTTGGTTACTGTCATCTTCTCGGAAGAAGATGAGGAGATTGTTAGGCCGGAGGCAGCTTCTAAGGAGCAATCGCCTTCTCCTTCGATCAGTTCGTCCTAGAGCAAGCTGGAGGAAGACAGGACATGTGCTCCTTCAGAGGAGCAAGCTGAGGAGTCTCAGGATATGGCAAGAATGGAGGACAATAGCAAATATGCTCTTTCAGAGGAGCAGGCGGAGGATTCTCAGGATATGGCAAGAATTAGGCGGGACTCGCCTCAGGAGAAGACCATGGAAGGCGAACCCGATAACACATTTGCAAACATTTTGTATCTCAACCTTCCTCCAGGGGTAAATCCAATGGAGGTCGAGGATGGTGTGGAGGTTACTTGGGAGCGCGCCCCGGACAAGGATAATGAGCAAGGGTCGGGAGAACCCAAGTAAGTGTCTACCAGTTCTCTTGATGCTCTATTTTGGTTTCCAGTTCTCTTGATTCAGCATATGGCGGCTCGACAACGAATCCAGCCAGCTTGCGACGTTCCAGAAGCAAAGTTTTTGTCAATTTAGCTAATGTCCAGCTATTGGTTATGCTATCCTTGTTACATTCAGGCAACTAGCCCACTTTTCAGGTCTGAAAGGTTTACTTTTGGCTTCATATAAGTCTATTTTGGTTCTTCATATAATGTTCAACGTTCTTCATGGCAGAAGGAACAACCAGTTTTGTAAAGATTTTTTGACAGAGAGTTGCTACGGCACTCTCAGAGGTTTAATCCTCTTTGTAAATATTTTTCCAGTTTTTTAATATAAATAGATCAGTCTTTACTCAGAAAAAAGAAAAAAGAAAAAAACATTATATCACTCCAAAGCATGGCACAGCTGCGTACTCCAGTCTGATTGTACCCACGTGACAAGCTCTTCTAGCAACCTAAATATTGTAGCCTTGATTTCCTGCAATGCTTCATCAATACATTCGAATCCATCCTCAAAGCTTAAAGTTAACAGAAAGCTTTCCTCCAAAACATCCCACTCTGCAGTTTCGTGTCGTAACTTTGTTTCTAAATACCATTTCATCGGAATAGTATCCAAAGTGTGGCAAAATATGTTCACCCATTCAAGTTGTGGTTCCTCTCCCCATGCTTTCTACCAACAAGCTAGATTCTCATGCGTATCATCCTTCCCTGTATATTTTTCAGCAATGTGGCTATTGACATATCCAAACCATAGCTCCATCATCCTATGGTATTCCTTCCAGTCTGCAAAATTGTTTTTATGTGTACCCAACCATCTGGCAGGCGTAGCTCTCAGCGCAATGTCTAGTGACTAGAACTGATGTTCCTCCAATATGTCCCTTTCAAATTTATCAAGAAATAAATTTACATCTTCTAAGCCATCATAATATGGTAAATTGTGTACCTCAATAGATATATGCTGGAGTGATTTAGTAAGCCTATTGCATTGCAGCATTGACACTTCATGCAATCTATTCTATCAATGCTCGAGCTCCTCATCTGAATCTGAGTTGCATGAGTTTTCATTTTCCCAAGTAATTCACCCATCTGCGATAGGGTTGATCTAGTCCTCATCCCACACAGTAAGCTTATAGATCTGCTCAATATCATCCTCCTCATACTAATCTTGGATTGGTTCAGTATACCGTGCACCCTCATTTGTATCTAATGGAACAATGACACTCAGTTCCTTCTTCTCAAATGTCATGTTGCTCTTCTTCAGGTTGATGATCGCATTCATATCAAACACCCAATCAATTCCAAGTAGTGTCAGGTAGGGATTACTGTCATCCGCTATTTTGATTACTTCAAAATCAATAGTTGAATTGAGGCTTCTGTGATTCATAATGGTTGAAAGAGTAGCTTCGGCGTAAATCACATGTAGACAAACATTTGTCGATGTGTTTCGAACTAACCAGTGTGGTTCATTGTCAAGACAAGTTGAAGAAACAGATCCAACATAGCATGTTAAATAGTCTGAGCAGAGATTCCAACGGCTAAATCTGACTAAAGGACCCAGGTCAAAATTAATTTAATATTGTTAATATTGTTAATATTGTTAATATTATTATTAATAATTTATAATTTATTTTATGGAAATAAGTTAAATCAGGTAAAAAGTATATAAAATAAAATCATGGTTAGTTTAAAAATTAAAAATTAATT
>APFE030734439.1:50921-69443 GCA_000404065.3 Pinus taeda
ATTAACAATATTAAATTAAATTTGACCTGGGTCCTTTAGTCAGATTTAGCTGTTAAATTAGCCGTTGGAATCTCTGCTCAGACTATTTAACATGCTACGCTGGATCTGTTTCTTCAACTTGTCCTGACGATGAACCACACTGGTTGGTTCGAAACGCGTCGACAAATGTTTGTCTACATGTGATTTACTTCAAAATCATCTATAGTGTGCACCCCTTCAATACCTACCATGACTCCATGTAAGCACCCCATAGGAATAATATTTTGTTGGTTCGCCATTCGCACCTGAATTAGGGACCACTGTAGCATTGGCTTTCCCATTCTTTCCTAGGTCTATTTAAGAAAAACATTCGCATCATATCCCAAATCTAGGATCACCTAGTCCATTTCAAATTATTTGCTTTGTGCAGTTAATCTCATCTCTCAACCTGTCCTCTTCTTACCTTAGTCTCCTTTATGTATTGCACGTTGTTCAGGTAGTGGTTTACCCTTGCCAGCGCAGATGTCTATCAACTCTGGCAGACCCTCTACTACATTCTAGTCCCTTGGGAGCTTCATGCAAGTCTGTAAGAAGGATGTCAACAATAAAGGGTATGTTTCCTGTGCACTAATGACCTCCTCAGGGTTCTTCATTCGTGTACTCCCGAGCCTTTGATGTGGAAGCTTTTGAATCCGCAAAGCTCTTCTTCACCTCCATAAAAGTTTCCTCTGCCTTATTTAAATCAAATCCAGCATCTTTGTTAGCAGCCTTACGTACCCATATATTTTATTCTGGTTGTTTCCCTTTATCCTTCTCGGTAGCTATACCGCTTCATGTAATGATATTAACAAGGGTCCCATCTTCGCGAGGTTCTGATCTCATCATCTGGATGTTTTGAGTAGGCTACTGGTTCTTCTTATCTTGCATCTTTGTGATGATCATGGTACAATCTTCTATAACATGGTCAAACTGTCGGCAATATTGATAGGAGGGGTGTATCAGGTTTTGACAATCTCACGCAAAGTGGTCTGGTTCCCTACAATTGTAACAAATAATCTGTCTATGACCTCTTCCATCTCCTCCCCGTCATCCTCTACCTTGTCCCTGGAATCCTCCACATGCTTTAGGTGCACCTTGATCCTGCTGAGGACGTGTCTTAGCCTGTACTCTATATGTCAGAGTTTTGTCCATTATTAACTCGTAGCTTCGTCAATTGTGTTCATCATGGCCTACATACTTACAAAAATTGCAGAAAAGTTGTTGGGGAGTCTACACAAACTTTTGTAACAAGTGGCAATTGTATGTCGTATGTTTTCCTGTTATTTGGTAGATAATGTACCATGGCACCACATGTTGCTTGATCTGGCGATATTTTATGCTTCAGGGGGACATGACCTCCCCTAATTAGATAGTTATGATACGTTGGGCAATGATCCTTGTAATGACCATGGCCTTTGCACTTTAAGCACCATACTTCCACGCGGGTCTCATTTTGGACCTCTTTCCCGTTTTTGAGATCCTGCAAATCCATATGCAGGCTAGCCAACTGCAACTGAATCTGTTGAACTCCCATATTCATATCCTGAATAGGTGACGCCTCTTATTTCATAAAAATATTCATTTCTTTTGCTTGCGTTCCAAGCTTCTGTTGTGACAATGGTAATCTCAAATGAGGTAATAGTGAAGCACTATACCAATCCTTATACTGCTCATCCGAGATCTGTAGATTAGCCTACTATACTAGACATTTTAACCTTTGATCAAAATCCCATGCATATTCATTTACCCTCTACTTGATTTCTTGACCTCAGTTACAGACTGGGCTTGAGACTTAGGCTTCTTGAATTCATTATTCAGTGCATCTTTTGTGTCTTTCAACATCGCAGCTAGGTGAATCATATTATATTTAATACACTAGCTCAACACCCTATCTTGCAATGTTGTGACTAGTTGTGCTTTCTTCAAGTCATCATCTGTTATCCATTGTAACTTCCACACAGCATCTGCTACAAACCAGAATTGTTCAGGATCTTCAGTCCCCTGACCCTTTAATATAAGAATCTTCATAGTATTCGCCATTCTAAATAATGGAGGTGGAGGTGGAGGTGGAGGTGTAGGTGTGTGAGGTGGAGGTGATGGCGGAGGTGGAGTGGATGGATGTGAAATACCCTAATTTACTGTCTGCGACGCACCTTGAGGCATCTTTAGACTATTACTTTCTTTGTCGCTATCAGATGCTCCCAACAAAGGACTATACTGTGCACTTGAATCTAGATCTCTTCTTGAATGGTTTCTCACTTTGCGTAGTTCCCATTAAGTTTCGTCTAAACATAAATTTAATGGCATAACCCGTTTCTCACATAATAGCATTTTAATCCCAGTTTTCAAAGATTTTAGATACTTACCTCTTGGTCCTTTGAAAAACCAATGTTCAACTTCACTACAACTGACATATGTGTCAATCGTGAACTCAATAATAAATCCACCCAAAATACTATCAATCCAATAATCAACAACCTTCGTGATCTTGTTTTCTAAACCTTCAAGACACCTTACTAACTCTGGAGTCCACGCGATAGGATTATCCAACTTCCAAGTACCTTGAAAATCCACCAATTTAGCCAACCATTCATATAACTTGCATGGGAAAGAGCAGAAGAAAATTTTGTGTTCTTCTGTATATAGGTATCTATTCAACCACTCTTCTTTCAACAGGTGCAAATTCCTATTTTATTGAGCTACAAACTCCTGCAGCTTCCGATCTATCCACTTTTCAATCTCCTTTTTGGTCGATATCCACTTATGCCACATCACACATTCCTTAGATAGATCCTTGTCCTAGCAATGAAACCATTTGTTGGCTTGTGGGGGCTTGGACCTAGGTTTAGAGTTAACTGCACTAACCAACAAAACCCTACATTACCAGCCATTTCGGAAACAACCCGTGTAGTGCAGGTTGCAGTCCCACCTGAGGCAGTATTAGTGGATGCTAGAACTAGGTTTTTGCATCCAAAGGACTATGTCATGTGTTTCCGTTATACTGAGGGCTCTATCTCGACCTTCGTGAACCCTAACCCTTAAAACCAAGAAATTACAGAAACTAACAGTTAGCATATCTAAACCCTTCGTTGATTGTGCTAAACATTCATAACATCATATAAATAAGCAGATCTACTTCTTCGTGCATCTATTAAGTATTTTCTAGAGTAAATGCATTCAACAGATCAATAATACAGTAAATTCATAAATAAACAATAACACATAGATACACAGATAATTCTTCAAAACAACCTTTATTATGCTTAGATATTCAATTAGAATCCCTTCCAACCCTGCGCACACAGCTGCAGGGGCCCACGCACTCAACTGCGAACTTACCAAGTTATCCGCGCACATAGCTACAAGAGCCTTCCTTTTCACCCAAGTACAAAATAGACAAAATAGACCCAAACTTGCCTTTCTATGCTCTTTGTTTTGTCTCCTATGACTCTCTTATGACTCCTTTTTATATGATTCTTCATTACAATACCATGGTCTGCGAAACATGGCCGGGTCAGAAAACAACTTGACTCTTAAAAAACTAAGGGGCTTTTACCTTCCTAAAGCCTCTTTGACTCCTATCGACCTGCACTACACGCGCTCCGCTCCTCAAAATGCGTATACTTTACAATATTAACACAACTTTAGAAAATTTAACCCCAGGGGACCATGTCCCAACACTTTCTGATAACAGACTATTGCCTCCATGGCATCCAAGTATATGGTCTTGGAACCTGTATCCAACTCGTTCTGAAGAATGTGTAGCATGGTGTTGACCATGATAGGACAACCAATGTACTTATGCATGTTATGTGTGATCAACTCCAAGTCTTCCTTAGCTACTCCATGTAGTCATCGATCTCTAGCCAAAATTGGTTCTTAGGTCTAGCCTTAGTGAGGGAACCGATTGATGGGATCCTGTACATTCTCACCATGAAATCCAAAGTGTTATAAAATCATACATATGAGGCATCTATGTTGCTGATGAATGGGGTGAGATGCTCATAGTTCTGGATCAACATCCAACGTTTCTGGCCGTACTAGCACGATTCTCGAGGTGGAAACATGGCCAGTATGGCTGGAAACGCGTTTTTGGGCCGTACGATGCCATTTCCACATGCAACTTGACCTTTTTTATTAATTTTTTTTTTTTATTAATTTGTCTTCTAATTTTTAATTATTTTTTTCTAATGCCTTCTAGTTGCTTCTAGATGCTTGTCTAAAGTTATAAAAGTGAACTTTTGTGCTAGTGTTGATATGCAGTTCATCAGGAAGTTTGAGGAATATGCAGTTCATGGTAATGTTAAATTCTTAAATTAAAAGTGATATTCTCCTTATTTTTCATTTTCATCCTTTTACTTAAATTTTTAACATTACCATGAAATGGCTCAGGATGCTTGAGAGTGGTTTCACCCTCATTGGATTTCATATGGAGAAAGTAGAATTTAGATCTCATTCAAAATCTAGCAGACTTATCTATTTTTCAGGATTTCAGGATTGGGGGGATTGCAATGTTTCCATTGGATTTTATCATGTACTAGGGTATGGAACTTGTATTTAATCAAGAGAACCAAGCCCTCTATGTAGGGGAGACTCCAAATAATCAAGAGCATGTAGGGTACTAGGGTATGAAACTTGTATTTAACCAAAAGAACTAAGGTCGTTCGACTATGTAGGAGGAGACTCCCAATCAAGCACAAGACAAGAAATTAGAAATTTCTCGTGGCTGATTTTGGATATTTCTATTTTCATTATGTGATCATTCATGAGTAAATGTGATGTAAATTTAGAGACTTATAGTTTATGCATTGACAATTGACAATTTTATCATAATGTAATAAATTAGAATGTATCATTTATGCTTTATGATTGCACATATTTCTTAAATGTCCTATATATATATATATATATATATATATATATATATATATATATATATATATATATTCGCGTATCCCCATTTCCAAAATTTGGGGGGGTCACGTTTCGTACCCGTGCCCGTTTTGGAAACTCATATTTGTTTCCCCATTTCATGCAACCTTGGATTTTGATGATATGTAGATTACCACTCTGGGTGGTCAAATTCACTTCATAAAAATTGAATGGTCTAGATGCAATGCATCTTCACTTGCTATGTGGGAAAAAACAAGGAACTACTATATCATGACTAATGCAATATAGAAACATCAACTCAAAAAATGCGTCTTTGTTTAACTACTCAAACTACATGATTCTAACTTATCAACACTTCCAACAACTAAAATGATTTCTAGAAGCTCCAAATTTCAAAATTTTCCAAAGTAGAGTTGACCGGTCTGTTTGTGCATCGCACCGAATTTCTATAATATGGTGAAAAGACGAGTTCATATATCTTGAATCGAGATAGATGTTCAAAATCGAGAGAGTTTTTTGTAAACGAGAGTGACCTTGAGAAAAATCTATCTTAGTGTCCAACAATTCTTCAATTACTCACAATATGCATCCAAACATCATAACTAAAACCACAAATGTCAAAACCTAAAAAATAGGTTGTAAGGATGCCTTTGACTCTTTCAATATGCGATACTTGTGATGAAATTGAAGGAGGTTTTCATTCTTTGGCCCGTTCTTATAATAAACTACTTTTAGTTTTCCAAAAGTCAAATCCATTTGGTCGGAAACAACTTTTTAAAAGCAAAAAACAATCAATTTCGTAGCAAATTCATAGTAGAGTGTGGAAAACCTCCTCAATGAATAGTAAGAGGAAAAAACACTTTGATTCCTATATTATAGGACCCTAACATTGGCTCCAATGGGGATGGAATCTCCCTACGAGGTGCCAAGAACACCATAGAATAGTAGCCTGATCCAATGGGTAATGGAGTCTAACTACAACCTGCTTTGACCTGTGACCTTCTCCAACTAAAACCAAACTGTTGCAATGTAACCAATACATAGACCGAAAATGAAATCTACATTAGAAGGACACTACTGCAACTGAAAATTGAAGTGTGCTCATTCCTATGAGCTTATTTATATATAGAGCAACTTACTCTAAGCGGATCTCTGAAAAGCATAATTAGGTGATACTAAAATGTCACTGCAACCTATCTCAATGTCCAACAATTCTTTTCCAATTACTCACAATATGCATCCAAACATCATAAATAAAAATGGAAATGCCAAAACCTGAAGAATAGGCTATAAAGATGATTTTGTCTCTTCCAATATATGACACTTGTGAAGACACTGGAGGAGTTTTGTGTTCGTTGGACCATCCTTGTAAACAACCTATTTCAATTTTCCAAAATTTAGAACCATTTAGTTGGAAATAACTTTTTAAAATGATGCTAGAAACAATCAAATTCGTAGCAAATTCATAGTAGAGTGTGGAAAAACTCATGGATGAATAGTAAGAGGAAAAAACAATTTGATTCCCATATTATAGCACCCTAACATTGGCTCCCATGGGGATGGAATCCTCCCTATGCTGTGCCAAGAACACCATATATTAGTAGCTTGATCCATTGGGTAATGGAGTCTAAATGCAATCTGCTCGGACCAACAATCCTCTCCAACTAAACCCAAAATCTGGCACATATATCATGTCTTTGAATCTAACCAATCCATCTATTGTAAGGAAATAGTCCCCATCTGGTGCACCTACACATGTACCTGTACCTGTACCATTCCCTGTACATGTACATGTGCTACTACTTGTACCTATACCTATGTTACCACCTGTACCTATACCTGTACTCTGCTGCAACCCGTGCATAATTTCCATGTACCTGACATCCTCCTATCCTGCCTACAAGATCCTATCCTATAAGTTTGTCCCATAGGAGCTCATAGCTGCTAAGTGACTTACATGTACCTGCCTACTAAGAGCATCTGCCACCCTGTTCTCCTTTCCTTTGATGTACCTGATCTTGAAGTCGAACTCACTGATCATGGCCAACAATTTAGCTTTTCAGACATTCAAATTCAATTGGTCAAACAAATACCTCAACCCAACATGATCACTCATTACTAAAAACCTCCTGCTAAGAAGATATTGTCTTCACATCTTCAATTCATGTATGATCGCTGCTAACTCAAGATTATGCGTCGGGTAGTTATGCTCTTGCTCATTTAGTTTTTGTGACTCGTAGCATACCACCTGTCCATCCTGCATAAGGACCCCACCAAGTCCTATCTTGCACACATCTGTGCATACTACAAACTCCTTGTCCGGATCTGCAATCTTTAACACCGGAGCATGTGCCAACAACTGCTTAAGCTTCTCAAAACTGGCCTTACACTCCACCATCCATTCAAACATTTTAATTGTCCTCTACAATGATGTAATAGGATAAGCAATCTGTGAGAAATTCCTTATGAACCTCTTGTAATAGCCTTCCAACCCCATGAAATATTTCACCTCATCCACATTCCTGGGAGCTGCCCACTCCATGATTGGTCTGATAATCACCCTATGAGTGACCTCAATTGAAGATTGGTTAAACAAAAGGTATTACAGACTCATGTGCTGGTGTGTGTTCTATGATATTCAAGCAACGGATCGATCAGATTGCCAATGCATAGACATTTAAATGGAAAGACAGCAGAGAAATACAGTAAGCAACACAAAGACACAAACAATTTTTAATAAGGAGTTCACCCAATTCTCCAGGGCTACGTCTCCGGTGCAGCTTCAATGGTGGCCTTGTTTTATTGTGTCTTACAACAGAGGAATTACAATATAGAGACTCAATATGAGTTCTCCTGAAGCAGATTTTGGTAGGTAGGGTGGTTCTTGGATTCCCCAAGCCACTCAGAGTACACAGACTCTTTTTCTTCCTACCAGCTCTATGACCTTTTGTCTACAGTAGAAAGAGCCAACTATGATGCTCAATCCAGACAGATTCCTCTATGGGAAGGCTTGAATCTTCAAGCCCTCTGGTGCTCGATGCTGCCTGTGGTCAGCTCGACCCTCTGTCTCCTCTGCTTGGCTTTACTATTCTCTGTGTTCAGTCCTCCTCTTAGGGTTCACTGCTCACTGTCTCTCTTGGTCACTTGGACTCCTCTCCAAATCCTCTCTTCAACTGTCTCTATTCATGGATTTAACCATTTGATACCTATGCCTATTCGGTTCCTCTCCCACCTGCGTCAATTCGCCTTCTACAGCTGCGCTTGGAGTTCCCTGTTCAGCATCAGCACGAACGCTCGAGAAGTGCCATGTGTCCCCATTGGAACAACATCAGTCTGCTCGTCAATTCATTTCTTCGATTATGTCGTGGATACGTTCTTTCTCCACCGTGGTGGTCAACGGATTCCAAATCCCTTTAAATTGTGGCTTATTTCCCTATCGATTCTGCTTCTTTCTATCGGGCACAATCTCAGTCGTCCAATCTGGGCTCCTCCAGATCTAACGTCATACACACGTCGAGCGCGGTTGACTTGCTCAACTGATAGCGCTTGATCATAGTGGTTTTTCTCTCACCTCCGCTGCCACGCATCGATCGTTGAGTGGGATCGCTCCTCTCTCCTCCAAAACCTCTTACCATTCAAGGGCACCCCGATCAAAACCACCGGTTTCCAGAGCACGAGTCCTGCCTTTGCACTTCAACACTTTTCATTTCTCCGCTAGTAGTTCTCTGGCTCCCAACGTGACCAAGGGCTTAAGGCTTTTCCATTTTGGCCCTGTTTTCCCAGCAATACGCGATTAGCGCATAACGCTAATCGCGCATTGAAAACCACCTCCTTTTCCTGATCTGGGGCTCCCAGGGGCTACTTTGGTCATCTGCACGGTCTCCATGGGCCTCGGTCAGCGCGCTTTGACCGAGGTCCTCGCCGTTCCACGTCGGCTGCCATGGCCACTGGTTCAGGGTGTTTTTGATGTTGTTTTGGATTCTTTAGAGATTTGTTTCGTCCCGATACAGTCAAGGTTCTTTGTCAGTCGTTTATGGATCCGATTCGGATCAATGATGGCCCTTGTATTTTCTAGATCTACTGCAATGCCCTCCTTGGAGACAACATGTCCCAAGTAATGTACCTCAATCTAGAAGAAACTACATTTGTTGAGCTTATCATACAACTGATGCTCTCTCAACAACCTCAACACTGCTGCTAAATGCTCGACATCCTCTTCCTCATTTTTAGAATATAACAATATGTCATCAATGAAAACAATAACAAACTTGTCCAAATAATGATGCAAAACATTGTTCAACAACACATAAATGTAGATGGGGCATTAGTCAAACCGACTGGAACTACAACAAACTCATAATTCCCATACCTGGTCTGGAATGCGGTCTTATAGTTGTCCTCTTCTTTGATGTGTACTTGATGGTATCCTGACCTCAAGTCAATCTTAGAGAACATTGTCGCTCCCTTCAATTGATCAAACAAATTATCCATCCTCGGTAATGAGTACCTATTCTTGATGGTAACTTTGTTCAACTGCCTGTAATCAATGCATAATCTGAGAGTACTATCTTTATTCTTAACAAACAATACCAGTGTGCCCCACGTGATACAATTGGCCTAATGTATCCCTTGTCCAGCATTTCCTTCAACTGCAATTTCAACTCTACCAACTCAGGTGTGCTCATCCTGTAAGGTGCTTTTGATGTCGGAGATGCCCCTGGCACTAACTCAATAAAAAAGTCTACTTCCCTGTGAGGTGGAAATGTTGAAATGTCCTCAAGAAATTGTTACACAGTATTTTGTCACACCTCCTGCACTTCCTTGTGACATACCCTGAAGTTCCTGAAACATGATCATTATACATTATACTCATCCATGTATACATTTCAGATCCATCCTTTAACTTTGCTTGGAAAATGTCTTGGGCTTTCCCTGAAGAAACAGCTCTTGAAACCCTAAAATGAGGGTCATCACTCTTATGAAGCTCAAAACCGTGATGGTCTCCTGTTGCATTGTGTTTGACCCGCGATGGCAACACCTTGTCATACCCACGATGATCCTGAAAAGGTAATTTTTCCAAAGAGGATGAGAAGCTTCGTGAAATAGAAGCCTACAAAGCGATGAACTAGAGGTGGTTTCTCATAGATGAGGTCAAATCCTCCTAAGTTGACCTCTTTGTCTTATCCATATGAGCTATGTCCTTGAGATGTGGGCCTAATCCTATCTTTGGAGGAGTCCTAACTCCCTCCCCCAACCTATAAATTCCTCCTCTCCCATTCCTAAATGGTTGGTTAGGTTAGAGGCTGGGTTGCTCTATGTCCATTTGCACCCCCTATGCTGAGCTTGTGCTTAGAGGATATTCATTAGACTTGGAGGAGTGTTTGGATAGTTTCTTGGCTTGGACTTGGATTACCATTCAAGGAGAGCCTTTCAACATCAAGGCTATGGTTTTAAGCTTCCCTTTATTCTTTAAATAATACACAACAGTTGGTTTATCTTCCCAAAATATATATGTTAATGTATGTATTAGCTTGGCATTCCTTGATCATCTATGTAGGTTATTATTGGATTTTCTATTGGTTTTGGCATGCTTTGTTGTCTCTTGATTACTTGTGCAGGTACATAAGCGCTAAGAGAAGCAAGAACAAGTTTGTCACACAAGTAGTTCGAGGATATCAACAAAGGAAATCGGGATAGCATCAAAACGAGGCAGGACATCTCTCTCTTTCTACTTTTCAATTATAATTTAGGAAGATGTTTAGTTGATTGTCACTTCAGTTGCTAGACCCACTCATTGGGCTAGAGGGATCGTCTTTGTCCGCAGAGAGGAATAACCTTGTCAACAAAATGGTGACTCCACTGGGGAGCCTATGACCCTTTCCATCCAATATTTCACCTTGATATTTTGTAAATTTTGACCAACCATCGATTTTTCGACTTATCTGCTTCAGTCTGGGTTTATACCATCACTGATTACTTCCTTAGAGTGCTAAGTCTGGACTGTTTAATGGAATATTTTTAGTTTTTTCCCATATTCCTCGCCCATCGCGGGTTTACCCTTTACAGTGGCGAAGACATCACGATTTGTACCTTTATAGTCACAATGGTTGCAGTTTTTACCTTTACAGTCACGATGCAAAAAAAAATCTTCATTCTTTGGTCGTGTTCAAATCATCACTACTTTTTCTATACAAAGTAGTGATTCCATCGCGATTTTGCTTATGCATAGTGATAATCATAGGTTTTGGTATATAAAGTAGCGATCATCCTTGAATGTGAGAATTTTTTAGGTTTCTTCCTAAGAATCTAATGTGTTTTGGCCCCTAAGGTCTTTACCCATACTATATGCTTGGATTTGTCAATGTTTTGATTGATTTCCTTGATTAATTTGCAAGTTTGTCTCGTTGGCTTCGAAGTGAAATCTGACTGAGTTCTAGGATTTCTAGTCAATTGGTCATCATTTTCTGCTTGTTAGTGTCATTGAGATGCTTATTTTGTTGATTGATTAAGTGTTGTTCTCTGTGGAAATCATTGAAAACATCATTTTGTGTTTGTTTTAGCTTGTATTTCGAAATTTACGTTTCGTAAAAATGCATTAGATTAGTTGCATTGAAATTTTATTTTTGAGATTCATCATTGAAAATAGTTCACATTTCTCAATGATTGAGAGCTAAAAACTGTATTAGGTGCATCAAATCATTCAGAATGAAAAGAAAAACATAATTCATGTAAGTTCATCTTTGTAAAGTCAAAATCGTTTTGCTTTTGAAAAGTTGCATTTACGAGAGTGAAAAGTGAAAATATTTTTTACTTTTGGCATTGCATTTAGTGAAATGAAAGATTAGATTTCGTTTTCACATTTTGCATTTGGAAGATGAAAATGAAAGTTAGTGGAAGGCATTTTTGCATGATGCACTATTAATTGAAATTTCTTCCCTTGATTAGTCTAGCTTTCATTGAAACAAAAAGTTTTTTTTTCTTCATATAGCTGCATCTTAGGTGTTTAGGTAACATCGTTAAGGCCTTGAAATTGAAACATAATTTCAAGATCAACTCTAAAATATATCAATTAATATAAGGAGAATTTGAAACATTAATGTTCATATTTAGTGGTCTAGGTTAGGGACGTGTTCTGGCATCTTTAAAACCTAACAGTTGCCGTTTATGCTGCATATAATCTGTAAATAGTCCAAAATTGCAGCAAAGGAAAATCTGAAGGCGAGCAATCCCTTGACCTTAGCTACCCTTTCTCCTGCTTGAATCCTTTTTGTTGTTGCTTTAACCTAGTTTATAGAATCTGGATCCACTCGAACAGAGACTTTCGGTAAACTCAATCAATTTTTGATTCAAGTGAATCAATTGCCTTTGCTTTTTACGTTGGTGAATCAATGGGTTTTGGTTCTTCAACCGTATATGCCACTGGATGATCTGTTGGGTAATTCATTGGCTCCGGATCAATTGCACCTGGAACTGGGTATGGATAAACAGGGTAAATTGATGCTACCGAAGAAGCTTATGCCTATGTAAAGACACCAGAGGCAGCTTCAGCATTAGACATCGCTAGCACGAACTTGTGCTCCTCGTATCGTCGCATATATAAAGGGAGACCCCCATAGGTTGCAAACCTTTATCAATAGGAAGTCGAGTCTGCCACCCTGTAAACATGATATACCGAACACAACATTCAGGGAGATTGTTTGCACGTACGTCAAGTCCTTAGTAAATTTATTTATTGAGGTGTATATTGCAGTTCACGGTTACTTGGTACTCCTTTTACCTAGATTCATCTTAGAAATCATTTCAATCTTTTCTGACTCTTTAAATTTGAAAAGATCATCGAGCAACTTGTCCTTTCAAGCTCGCTAAACCATCGAAAGTGACTAGAGTCACCTTTTTCGTCCTTTTCTCAAATCTTAAAACATGAAAAGGCAAAGTTTTTGTTTCAAATTCTAAAAGTAATTGTCTGTGGAAATACTCCTTAGTATATCTTAGGTTGATACCAATGGAAACATTTCTTGAGTCTACCAGTCAAGAAAACCCCTCTGACAGGAATCCTAGTCCTTTTCCTTCTTTCAGAAATACTGGTGCTCCCTATATGGCAATGTTGTCCCTTCCTGGATTGACCATTGGTCTACCAGTCTGGTCATTTTTTACCTCAGTGGTTCCAAGTGTTCAAACGAATTTTCAACCAAGTTCTCCTCCACCTGAACAACATCAACGTCATGTTGATCCTAAATTTCACCCCTTTCCTTCTTCATCTATTTCTTCACCTCGTTCTTCCTCTTCGCCTGGTGAAAGTTTGGATTCTAGTCACAAGGGAGCTAAGAAGAAGAAGAAGAAGATGAAGAAGAAGAAGCAAAATAAGAAAGGGGGAAACCAAGCAGTCATTGCTACCGATGCAACCAATGTAGAAAAATCTTCCAACTAGCCCTGGAAAGTAAAATTAGCTTGCATGTTATGTAAGGGTGACCACCTTCTTCAAAGTTGTCCTAATATTCCCAAAGTCTTAGAAGTGTGGTCCATAGGTTCACATCGACCTTTGTCATTAGCCTTTGGTGATCATGCTGGTGATAAACCTTCAACTAGTAAATCCCATGGGAAAAAGGGAAAAGTCAAATTTCCCTGTAAGTTGTGTGAAGATAATCATCACATTCACCTTTGTCCTCTTATGGATGAAGCTTCCAAAGAATTGGAAAAAGTTACTGCTTCTCAACCTCATCTTTTGATTGGGTATCGAAAGCTTTCCCCTGATCCTTCACTAGTTGATCCAGTGATTGATCAAAAGTCATATTTGGTCAACCCCATTCTCTCTGAAAGTGAGTCTCCTAAGTCTGTTCTCGACCAACCATTGGTTGAGAAAATGGTAGACCTGACTCCACCTTTAGTTAACTGTACCTTTCTGGTAGAGAGTGGACCTCATACTGCTCAGGTTCTTCTAGTTTCTTTAGTTTCGAATGAACTAGAGGGAAATCCTCTCGTTCTTGAGGTGCATGAGAGAATCTCTCATGTTCCCATAGATAAATAAGGAACCTCTCATGTTCCTATGACACCCCCTCCAAGTAGTTTAGTCACTTTTTTTTATTGGAGTCAACTGGCAGGATATTGCCTTTCGTCTTATGTGCCTTTCCATATTATAGTACAGGTTTATCATCTGGTCGTACAGTCGTAGACAAGGGTGCATCTGTTAGTATTCTGTCCTCAACTACTTTGCAAGCTTTGGGTTCTCCTTAGCTTGTCCCCATCACCCAAAATCTGTTAGCTTTTAACAGAGGAACCAGTCCACCATTAGGGATCCTTCCTAATTTTCCTATTACTTTGGGAGGAAATACTATCTACACAGACGTGATGGTTGTCCAAGGCCCATTGGATTTTAATCTACTCCTTGGCCATGACTATGTTTATGTCATGGGAGCTCTTGTTTCTTCCCTCTTTCGAGTGATGTGTTTCCCACATGAAGGGAACATTGTGATCATTGATCAACTTACATTTATTGGTCCTGAAAAAGCTCCCACTCAACCATCATCCCTAAATGGTTCTTTTGTGCAAGAAGTATCACCCTCGCCACAGGTTAATTATGTGGCCACCTGTTCCATTCCCACATCTATTGATGATCTCGTAGGTGATGTAGTACATCATGTAATGGGGGTATTGGAGCCCGATTTTTCATTTGGATCCCTGGACATGTATCCCTTCCAGAGTGTTGTTCTCCCATCTGATAGAAATTCTTGGAAGCCATGGCCTCTGTTGGTATGTGATCAATGTGATGGACCATGGAGCAAAGTTTCTTGTCTTGTATGAAGCTCCTTAAAAAATTAAACAAGGGATGTGGATTAGAGTTCCTTGTCTTGTGTCAAGCCCGTTAAAACATGAAACAAGGACCATGGAGCAAAGTTCCTTGTCTTGTGTCAAGCTCGTTAAAAAATGAAACAAGGGCTATGAGGATAGTTCTTTTACTATGCCAACGTTATTCAAAAATGAAATAGGTCTCCATGAGCATGGTTCTTTTCCTGTGTCAAGATCATTAAAAAATGAAACAAATCCCCTTCCAATTCAAGTCTTCGATTAGATCTCGTAAGATCCCAGTCGAGTCTTTCACTTGATCTCGTAATTAAACCTTCATTCCATCCACTGAGCTGAATGAAATGAAGCTTAGGGGGAATGTACCTTGAATTGAGTCATTATGTTGGGGGCATGCAAGCTAATCCCAAGCATAGTTTGTTTCTGTTTCAAGCTTGTGTAAAAATGAAACCAAATCCAAGCATAGTTTCCCATGTTTCAAGCTTGTGTAAAAATGAAACCATTCCCACTTTACATCTCGTGAATGCCATTTTTATCAGCCGATTTTTTGCGAGATGAAACTTGGTTCTTTCATTCCATCGTCACCATCTCTTTGGCCAATCATATGCTTTCACTTGGTTGTTTTTCCTATGCCTAAGGAACATCTACGATGAGTGGTCTTATTAGCTAGCCTCTTGACCATTACATGTTTTGTGTAGTTCCATCATTACTGAAACCAGTTGCTATCCTTTCATAACACTCATTCCTCCAGGAGGAGTCATCTTTCAACTCTTTTCTAACTCTTGAAATATGAAAAGATTGTCGAGTACTTTTCTTTTCAAACTCGTTATATTAAATGAATTGCATCATCTCAATATACGTTTACCCATTTTTCGAGTTGAGATTGAATATTTACAAAAAATGTACACCTTGGTCAATATGGTCAGGAGGTTCCCTCGGATATTGTTTTCTACCTTTCCGGGTTCGAGGGATAAATTATGAAAAGGGACAATATGGATTTTTCTTTTCCATTTCTTTTTCAAACTCTCTAAATATGAAAAAGATACCGAGTCTCTCCTTCATAGGGCTCGTAAAACTTACTAGGATGGATTCATCTGAAGGGTGAACTTATACGACAAGTATATGGTATCCTCTTCAATATTGTGTAAAAATAAAGAGGCACTCGCTAGAAATGGTGGGGGGTAAATTAAGATGAGACATACTTTGTATAAGCAGCAGGTCTCTCTTGAACATGACACTCGTCTGCTCTTGTGTCAGGTTTGGGATATCTTCACTCAGTCACTTGTCTTTCTGGGTTTGGGTGATCCATTTTGCCTCTCATCTGACTATTCCACTTCGTCATTATGACCCTTGGTCCTATGTTGAGTCTAAATGTTGCCACACTCCAGAGTCATGTCACCAATATGTTCAAGAGAAGTCCAATCTACAGTTATTTACCTATACACCGTTTGAGTCATTGTTACAACCTTGAAAATTATTCCACTTTATTCCTTGTTTCATGTCGATTATGAGGGAATCATTATGACCCTCCTTCGATGGGCCACTTCCCGTCAACTTCAGCTCATTATCCAAGAAGATGACTTAGAAATTCCCTTTCAGTACCTTAGAGATTGCATGCCTTAATGGCAAGTTCTTCGCATTCGATGACATGTTTTCATTATTGGCCTTCGATCGAGTGATTCCACCAGTGTTCGAATTCAGATTTGTTATCACATTCATGGATTGTACTGTCGTACCTTGAGAGCCATTTTCATTATGGGTGGTTCCTCTCGCGTCTGTTAACATCCACATCAATGGCCGATAATCAGGTGGTTTTCAAGCATGTTCGACTGTAACACGTTCATTCACATGTTAGAACTCATACTTTGATCGGGTCGGGATGGAGTGCAAGACCCTAAGTCCTATCTATTATGACTCAAGTTGCATGGCATTATATGTCATTCATGATTGTACACATGTTTCTACTATACGGATGGTTGTGACCATACCGTGAGACTTTATATTTATGACGATCCTCGTTATCTAGATGGTTGCACCCATACAATGGATCTTTTCATATAATCTTCATCATCCAGGTGGTTGTGTCCATACCATGGATTCATGTCTTGATCTCAGATCTATATATGTATATGCATCCTTGATTTGCAGGACCCTTGAAAGTGTGTGTCCTTGTCCTTGCCAAACGCTCGTAAATCAGCTCAGCCATCACTGCTCGTTCTACCTTCACGCTTTAGGGGGCATCTGTTACATAGTATTTTTTCACACCTCCTACACTTCCCTGTGACACACCCTGAAGTGCCCAAAACATGATCATTATATAGTATACTCATCCATGTATACAATTCATATCCCTCCTTTAACTTTGCTTGGAAAATGTCTTGAGATTACCTTGAAGAAATAACTCTTGAAACCCTAAAATGAGGGTCATCACTCTTATGAAGCTCAAAACTGCGATGGTCACCTATTGCACCATGTTTGACCTATGATGGCATCGCTTTGTGTTGAAAATGGCAACAAGAAATGCTAAAAAAAGAAGTGCTAAAATAGCAATTTGGGTACCAGTGCTGGATTGGGCAACAAGGAATGAAAAATGGAAGTGCTAAAAATAGCATTTTATTTTTAGCAGTTTAGGATGGATTCCTAATTTTAGTCAGTCCCTAGAATAAAATAGGAAGTAAAATTCGAATTTGATATTAACAACAGTTTGTAAATTAAATAATTAATTCATCTTGAGTTAATTAGTTAAGGAAAAACAAACTTGAAGTCTATGTGAGGACATGCTACAGTTTATCTATTAATTGAGGAATTTATACATCAGTTAAAGAGATAAAGATGAGTTGTAATTAGTTGACTTAGTTAACTGAGTCAAGTCCAGCTAGATTAATTTAACAATTTGTTAAATTAATGAGAGTTTAGTTAATTAATGCTTGCATGCATGTAACTATTGTATTTTAGATAACTGAGTATTCACTCATGGATAACTCATGCATGTCAGTTCAGACAAAGACCCAGTTGAGATCAGAGAAGGGACAGTGTACTATTAGTTGGATGAATATTTTTCCTATAAAGGAAGCTCATCCATGATGAGGATTTATCTCCTTCAGGATTGCGCAGTTGGATCAGAGGTTGGTGAGTATGTGAAGAGGCCAATTCACACAAGTGGCTGCACTGGACCCCAATCAGAATTGCGCAAAGAAATAGGAGGCTTGGAGGGAAAACTAGAGGTTAGATAGAGGCCTTTGACTGTCTATGAGTAGCAAAGGTATTGCAGAGAGAGAAGGATAGCTTTTGAGCTTATTCTTTTTGTAATACTCGCTATATTTCCACTTGTATGATAATACAAAGTTGGGGTTTTAGGCTGAGTCTTTCCCAAAGTAAATTCTTTTGTGTTATGTGTGATTGATTTCTCCATATCAATTATATGTGTTCTTATTGATGTTGCTCATGTTCGATTAAGCTTCCACTAAATTGTTTGTAGAAGTAGATCAAGTGTTTTGCTTTAGTACATTGCATTACCAGGTGATCTACAGTGGGAATTTCTACATGGTATCTGAGCACAAGTGATCAAGGAAGAACAATATACAAGAAGGGAGAATTTGAAGTTTCTAATTCCTAAATATAGAAATTGAGTTCTTATCACATCTCTATTTCACCTATGGTGTTCTATGGTTTGAGACTCAAATATGCCCTTGATGGCAGTTCGAATTATATATCCTGGGAGGATCACATGGAAGCAGTGCTAGAGGATAACGGTCTAAAGAACTTCATTGATCAAGAAGTCCTTAAGCCGACTGGTGCTGCTGAGTTGGATGA
>APFE030734439.1:72617-91191 GCA_000404065.3 Pinus taeda
GGTACCAGTGCTGGAGTGGGCAACAGGGAATGAAAAATGGAAGTGCTAAAAATAGCATTCTATTTTTAGCAGTTCAGGATGGATTCCTAATTTTAGTCAGTCCCTAGACTAAAATAGGAAGTAAAATTCGAATTTGATATTAACAACAGTTTGAAAATTAATTAATTAATTCATCTTGAGTTAATTAGTTAAGGAAAAACAAACTTAAAGTCTTTGTGAGGACATGCAACAGTTTATCTATTAATTGAGGAATTTATCCATCAGTTAAAGAGATAAGGATGAGTTGTAATATTAAGTTGTAATTAGTTGACTTAGTTAACTGATTCAAGTCCAGTTAGATTAATTTAACAGTTTGTTAAATTAATGAGAGTTTAGTTAGTTAATGCTTGCATGCATGTAACTACTGTATTTCAGATAACTGAGTATTCACTCATGGATAACTCATGCATGTTAGTTTAGACAGAGACCCAATTGAGATAAGAAAAGTGACAATGTACTATCAGTTGGATGAATATTTTTCCTATAAAGGAAGCTCATCCATGATGAGGATTTATCTCCTTCAGGACTGCGCAGTTGGATCAGAGGTTGGTGAGTGTGTGAAGAGGCCAATTCACACAAGTGGTTGCATTGGACCCCAATCAAAATTACTCAAATAAATAGGAGGCTTAGAGGGTAGAACAGAGGTTAGATAGAGGCCTCTGACTGTCTATGAGCAGTAGAGGTATTGCAGAGAGAGCAAGATAGCTTTTGAGCTGATTCTTTTTGTAATACTGCCTATATTTTCACTTGTATGATAATACAGAGTTGGGGTTTTAGCCTGAGGCTTTCCCCGCGTAAATTCTTCTGTGTTATGTGTGATTGATTTCTCCATATCAGTTATAAGTGTTCTTATTGATGTTGCTCATGTTCGATTCAGCTTCCGCTAAATTGTTTGTAGAAGTAGATCAAGTGTTTTTCTTTAGTACATTGCATTACCAGGTGATCTATAGTGGGAATTTCTGCACTTTGTTCCCTGTCATACCTATGATGATCCCAAAAAGGTAATTTTCTGAAAGAGGATGAGAAGCTTCATGATCTAGAAGCTTCCAGAGCAACGAGTTGGAGGTGTTTTCGCATAGATAAGGTTAATTCCTCCTAACTTGACCTCTTTTTCTTATCCCTGTGAGCAACCTTCTTGAGATGTGGGCCTAATCCTATCTTTGGGGGAGTCCTAACTCCCTCTCCCAACCTATAAATTCCTCCTCTCCCATTCCCAAATAGTTGGTCAGGTTAGAGGTTGGGTTGGTCTACGTCCATTTGCACCCCCTATGCTGAGCTTGTTCTTAGAGGCTATTCATTAGACTTGGAGAAGGAGTGTTTGGAGAGTTTCTTGGCTTGGACTTGGATTACCACTCAAGGAGAGCCTTTCAACATCAAGGCTATGGTTGTAAGCTTCCCTTTATTCTTTAAATAATATACAACTGTTGGTTCATCTTCCCAAAATATATATGTTCATGTATTTATTAGCTTGCCATTCCTTGGTCAGCTAAGTAGGTTATTATTGGATTTGTTATTGGTTATGGCATGCTTTGTCGTCTCTTGATTACTTCTGTAGGTACATAAGTGCTGAGAGAAGAAGGAACAAGTTCATGACACAAGCAGTTCGAGGATCTCAACAAAGGAAATCAGGATAGCATTAGAACAATGTAGGACATCTCTCATTCTACTTTTCAATTATAATTTAGGAAGATGTCTAGTTGATTGTCACTTCAGTTGCTAGACTCACTCATTGGGCTAGAGCGATTGTCTCTGTCCACAAAGAGGATTAACCTTGTCAACGTAAATACATCCTGAAACTGTTGTAGAACTAGGTACCTGCTCAAAACATTTGCATCTTCAACTTCCTTACCTTTTGTTGGACCTCTAACTTGTCACGGGTTTGTTGATGAAACCATCCATTTTCGCATCATTCCATTCACCCATTGTCATCAGTTTTAATCACATTTCTTCATAAATGCACCAAATTCCCACATACATGTTTACATGGTTTATTATTATTATTATTATTTCCATTATTTTTAATGAATTAAGAAGAATTTTGCATGGTTTTACTAATGACAGTTTAGCAAGTTCAAGTTTTTGTAGTTTTGTCAAGTTTTTGTAGCTATCTCTATGGTTGAGTTAGTAGCACCACTCTAGAAAGAAATCCGAAACATGGAAATTGTTTCTAAAGGTTCCAATATGGATTTATATTGGTCAAATTCCACCTAGCTTGCACTTGTGGACCTCCAACATCAAATCAAGGGAAAAACAACAGTTTTGACCAGTCAAATTAGAATGCATTTTTTTAGCAAATGAAAGCGAATTTTGGAAAATGAAAACATGGGTTTTGTTCAAAACGGGCCCAATTAGATTCTCGACAATAAATTTTCTTAAATTAGTTACCATTTGAGATATTTTCGAAGTTATATGGAGCCTTATTTTGTAGATTAGATAAACAGTTTTTCAATTTGTCATTTAATGCACAGTCAACAATGAGGCCAGAGCAAGTTGTTCTTTAGCAAATTCATGGAAATAAGATTATTGTGAACATATCTGGGCTCATCTTTTATCCTAAAATATTTCAAAATGTATTTGATTTTTTTCTCAAATTTATCTGTTGATATCTCATGGCCAGAATTCATGCAATGAAATTCTGAGTTTCTAGCTGCTTTAGACATCTATAAAACATTGTAATCTATTTGATAAAGGAGGTTTTGGTTATTGTTTTGAAAAACTTTGTTTTTGTTTTATTCCTTTGTTGTGTGTGGTATCGATGCATATATAGTCTTGTAGAGGAGTTGCGTTATTTCCTACATCTCACAGGAGGGCCCCCTCGAGTTGTAAGTTTTTCATTGTTTTAATTAGCATCTTTAATTCTGCAATTTATACAGTATTTTATTAACTGTTTAGTTTTGGTTTTGAATGAATGCTTACATTGAGTTTGAAGTAGCATTGTTTAATCATTTTTTCTGTAGGAAGAATGAGTGAATGCAAGACCTCTTATGCACATGAAAGCAGTTTGATAGAGTGTGGATTGATGTAGATTTGTAGTGTAGTTTGGGTTATTAAGTGAAGAAGATTTCAATTTCCAATTGGTGTGATAGTAGAGTATTTATTTTTGAGTAATTTAAATTTAATTTCATAAGCAAGCATGATAATCTCCATTCTGCAAGTGTGCTCTTTCATTTAAGAAAAGTGTGATCTTAACTTTGGGCAAGTGTGATAATTTTAGTGTGACATTTTTTTTAAGCAAATGTGGTTTTTTTCTTTTGAGCTAGTATAGTGATTTTCGTTTGCAAATAATTTCTATCAAGCAAGTGTGATCATTTTCATTTTAAGAGTGACATATTTACTTTCATATAAGAGTGATAATTATCAGGAAAACATGTGAAAAATGATATCTCAATTTAATTTAGGAATTGCTTGAATAATAAGGACTTCACCCATACATTTCATCATTATACTAGCCCTGGTTGACAATTTATGTAAGTAATTTAACATCAATTAAATTACCAAACACCTTTGTCACTAGAAATGTGCATTGTGAATAACGCACACCCCTTTCTGCGACTGTGCTTTGCCTGCATAGCTGACACCATCCTAACTAATGTGGATTTATTCTTTCCATACAAGACTCTTGGTTCACCATTTTCATCCACACACTCAATGGATCTGTCATAACAATCTACCTTGGTTCTATGAAGTTACAACCAATCCATGCCCAAAAAAATATTGTATGATGCCAATAGTAATACATTCAAATGTGTTGCGATAGGCATACCATTTAAATCAAATCCCTAAACTCTTACCCAATGATGAAATCGCTTCTTTGTACCTATAGCCAACTGCGCTAACCAAGATTTTGCATGCAATTTCTTACTCAATCCACACTTATCCACCAAGTCAGGTCTAACATAGCTATAATAAGATACAGGGTCAATAAAAATAGAAATAACTTTATCAGAAAGCTCATCGTCCATCTCAATGATAGATGCTTGGCGCTCTTCCTATTTGCTGTCCACGGCTACATAAATATGAGGAATACTCTGCCCCACATCCCCAATGGTCTGCGCCTCCTGTGCATTGTATATCTTAGGCCTACCACCTTGATTCTGTGGAAAATCTCTCCTAAGGTGTTCCTCACCACATGTCCAAGACTCCAGTTGTCCAGTATCATTACCTTTGGATTGTCATTGTGATCCATGTCCCTGTCTAGTTGCAGTAAACTTCTTTTGAGGTGACACATTTTCTTTCTCCCCAACATTTTGAAGCCTTTCTCTCATAGGATTCCATTTATCTTCTCCTTCCATCCTTGCTGAGATTCATTCTTATGCTTTGACTATTAATAGAAATGCTTCAATTTCCCAATTACTTCCTCAAGTGACCGAGGCTCATCATACTCAATCTAATCTCTAAATGCTAATGGTAATCCACTAACAAATCATTGAACTTTAGCCTTCTCATATTTAAGATATGGTACATACCTCAATAGCTCCAGAAACTTAGCCGTGTACTCTTCATCTGTCATTGACCCCATCTTCAGCTCATAAAATTCTTTGGCCTTACTATCGTAGTACCTTTCTAACAAGTATTTATTCCTGAAAGGCCTCTTAAACTCATGCCAACTCAAGTCCTCCATCCTGATGTCTTTGGTCCGCTTCACATCTTCCCAACAAATTTTTTCTTTACATTTCAAGCTGAAGATAATGATTATGGCCTTAATGGTACCTGTGTACTTATGCAACTCAAAGATAGTGTTCATCCCAAGTATCCAAGCCTATGCATCTTCTGGCTTCTTCACATCTACATCAAAAGTAGGTGCTTTTTCTTTCTTAAATTCATCTGGCAAGTATCCCCTACCATTCCTCCTGTATGAATGATAATGATGACGATCATGAAGTCTATCTGAACCAAAACTAGAATAGTACATGTACTCATCACCCCTCCTATCTGGAGTGTCCAACACCCTGCCATCTCTCATTATGTCAGCTCTATCCAACTTTTGTCTACCAGGAGACCTACTTCCATATGCCCCATTAGTTTTGTCCTCCCATCCATGGCTGATCCGAAGTGGCCCTTGTCACTGCAATTTTGACAAACTTTGAAGGAGTATTTAATTAACATCTACTTGTTTCTCTTGTGCATGTATGATCCTCTCATTGTCTACCTTACAACTCCTTATTTATTCCTTCAAACTTCTCAACGTGTCTTCCAAATAAAAAGAGAGCCCACCACGCTCCTCATTTGATTCATAGGGAGATTCTTTTTAGTCTACCATCTTGCTATTCATTTTGACCTTTCTCTTGTAAGGCATAATATGTCATCTAAACCAAATCATAATAAAACAACATGCCTTAGTATAATTTGGGGAGGATACCTCATCTGCAAGATCATCCAAATCAACGTGATACATGTATAAACATAGTCATAACAACATATAAACATATAACAACTAAGTGTGCCAACACATAGCATCATTCTAGCTAGAGTCCAGTCATCACTACAAACCATATCACTACACATACAATGACTTCATGTATAACGACACCAACCATACCAAGGTATGTGGGCAATACAAAATCATAAACATAGATGATACACCAGCATACATGCATACAACAAACTAGCATAAACATAGACAATACACATGCATAAACACATATAATCAAGCATAAGTGGACAATACTTGTAGTAATAGGTAGCAACATGTAATCAAGCATACAAGAATGATACAAAAAAAAATAAAAAAAAAATATGTAAGCAACATATAATAACATGTAACCAATCACACACTCATGACAACCTACTTCATACAACAACACCCTCTTTCACATGGTGACATCACTACAACCACGACTCACACCATGCATATGCAACAAGCATATAGACCACAAGAATTATTAACACATGCACAAACTACATGAATGCATGACCAATGCACACCTCCCATCTAGTTTGAGGGGTGAACCATGCTCTAATACCACTCTGTAACACCCTCCTCCCACATCTACCCAAGTAACCATCCAACCAGGGTAAACATGTGATGAGAGGCTACTATAATTGGATTCAACCTCCTAGGTGACCTTAAGGAAATGGAATCAACGTAAACTCATCATACAAACCTTCCACATCAGCTACAAGACCCCTAAGAACCATCCCAACACTTCTAGTAACCAACCCATGGGTCCCACTGAGGTTTTAGGTTACTTGGCCTTTGGATTTTCCAATGTTATGGGCCTAACCATGTCCAGGAGGATTTGGATGCTCTCATGACAAGGCATGCCAGTGTCCAGGGACTATTTTGCTCAGTGTTGTGCAAACATCCCCTGGATTTGAGCCACTTTTTTAGGCCTAGAGCCCAAGTCACTGCCCATAATTAAATGACACCTTCATAGCAGAAAGATAACAAGGAAACAATGATGCAGTTGCAAACACTTGAACAAGCCCTTAACCATACCTCTACTAGCCATGACAGGAATTTCTTCAAACATGTCATGGATATGTAATATACAGGTGTAAACAATAGATTTAAGTATAGGGGCCTCATACTTATCTAAGAATTGCTATGAATCATTGTTCCCTTTTATCATTTGTTGCTTAATCATCTATTAGGTCATAGATTCATTATTAATTCATTTACAAGTAAAAACATGATGGGAGCCATACATAGTTGTTGTCATAAAACATATACATAACTAGCATAATAACAACAAAAATAACAAAAATACCATGAATACATCAGCCATAGAATCCACATATAAGCCAATACATTTACACATGAAAAACCAAGGGAATAAATTTCTCATTAATGAATGCAAAAACCAACCAGGGATGGGACTACCATGTTCCACCTGACCATAGATTGGCTAGGAAAAATCTCTCTTCAACCAATCACCCCTGTGCCATATTCCAAGCATGAATTTGGGACTCGTAACCAACCAAAAGAACCAAACAAGCATGGATGTTACTGGAGTTCTCCACCTACACTGTGAGGAATACAAGTGCCTCCTAATCTCTCAAGCTTTACCGTAATCCACAGTCTGATCTAGGGATCACTAGGCCCTACACCGAGACTCACTCCCTAGGCTTTATTGTACATCCCATCCTGGGACTACTAGGCCCAACGAAGAGCAATCCACCTGTTGTATTTACCATGTATCCCACCATTCATTGGCAAGGATTCCTAGGCCCACTGAGGCACACAATCTTGGATTTACCGTAACACACAATCTGGCTTAGGGGTTACTAGGCCAATGGATTTACCATGATCCACAGTCTGGTTTAGGGACCACTAGGCCATTTGTTTGTCATTTCAAAGATCCAACCCACTCAACTTTGAATCCATCTAACAATCCAAGTCAACCGAAGTATGAGAACCCACCTCATCAAGGCTATCCAGAAATGGAAAGGCTAGGCTAGAAACACTGTCACACTTGGAAAAACCCATGCCATGACAGAAAAGAACCAAATGCAATACCATGCATGCCAAATCTAGCAAGGAAATCACACATGCAAATCAATACCTACAAAGAATCTTGTCGTAGTTGCTTGATCCTGCTCTTCGTTGCTAGCTTTTCCTTCCTCTTGCCTTCTTTGCCTGTCTTGATCCAATGCCAAATTGCTCTAAGAAAACTCTAAGTCTTCAAGAGTGAGAGAGAGAGAGACAATAATGATAGAGCTCCAAAACTAAACTGACAAAAGGTTACAAATTGATCCCCATAAATCTTTCTATCAATTAGGCCTCTATTTTCTTCATTTTCAATTATTTTCCTTCATTTTCCTCCTTACATGCAACCTATGACCTTTCCCCTTCCTTTTCTCCTAATTTCCATTATTTTCATAAATAATTGTGCCAAAAATGTCATTTTGCCTTTCCAAATCCTTGGCCATTACCTTTGCTAATTTCCTTAGCCATAATAAACCACATGAACACCCACTAGGATGGCTTGCCCAATATTCACCTTAGAATAAGTGTCCCATCAACCGTGGTTATTATTTTTAACTTTTATTACATGGGATTTTCAGCAGGGTTGTTACACTCATGCTCCAACTCCATGTCTGTCACTTTGATTAGTTGCTCAATCTGTTGAGCAAGCTCCCAATCCTGCATCTATTCACCCTCTTCTTCATCTACTGGTTGTTCTAACTCATCAACCTATATAGGCGTTGTTTGCTCTGTCATTGCACCTTGCCTTTGTTCCTCTTCCTGTTTCTGCTTCTCTTCTCTTTCTCTCCTCTGCAACTCATATTCTTCCTTCAACTTCTTCTTTGTCTCCTGCAACTTCAGTTCTACTTCCTGCAACCTTTTCTTTTCTTTCTTCCTATGCTCTGTTGTCTTTAGCCACTGCTCCCTCTTTTCTTCTGCTACCAAAGCTTCTTTCTCCATGATAGGATTTTCCCTCATCTTGCAGCTTTTCTCTACCTCTAGGTTCTCAACAATCTTCATCTTTCCCTTTTCCTGCACTAGATTTTTGCATATTACTGTTGTTGTTGTTACTTCCTGTGTTGTTCTTGTCTTCATAGAAACTTTCCAAAGTTGTTGCTATACTGACCGGCTCATGGAGTTTGGAGGCATTGTAACAGTACCTCCAAGGGTCCTCCTCTAGCCAATGACATGCCCCATGGATCCATGGAAAACACACCCTCACACAATGGTCCTTGCAAATACCATGGGGATCATATGGATTAAAGTATTTGGTGTTGAAATCAAATTTCATTATCTCCTTGGCCTCAACATCTGAATCCTTCACGCTCTTAAAATTGTATAATCTGATTCACAAAGGAAGAGCAAGCCATGGCGCTTTATTCTTCCTATGCAGTCCTGTTGACAACCCTGTGGAGAGGTGATATGAGACCTCTTGCATGATCAAATTGTCAGTGGCATACCTTGGTAGAACATGTGAAGGTTTCACTCTGCCAGACACTCTAATGAAGGTGCCACTTGATGAGGCATACCAATATGCAATGTTTACTATTGCCTCCATTGCTTCTCGAGACATGCAAGGTGGATCTTGCTCAAAGATAAGCTTGTACAATGGGATGACAAACCAGTTAGTTAGCTTTTCCATCACTCCTCGATAGTTGCACTCGAAAGGAACCTTGCAATAAACATTGACGACAATCTCCTTTAGCGTCCATGTCCAACTCATGCCAGGGAACTACTGTTGGGTACAGATTACATCAAGTAAGTATGCGGACATGTAAAATATTGCTTGCTCATTCTTGGGCAGATTCTGAGCATTAGTCACATGGATATTCAACTAATGAGCCAACAAATCTAACTAGTTGAATAGATTCCCATCATTCACCAACTGGTCTAGCATGACTACCCAACCTTCAGGAAAGGTTTCTGTGTTCTCTTGACCATATATTCTGTAGGAAAAGATGATCAAGAAGTGATAAGCCTTCCTAAGGGAATTTTTCTTGTAAACATGATTGGGTATCTATCTAATCTTCGACTTCTCTTTCACCTAATGCTTGACAATATCTCTAGTGTCCACAAAGCTATGGGTAGCATAGAAAAATGAGTCCACGCGCTTCACCAACTAGGGTAAATGATACATTTGCTAAAAGTTCTCCGCCCTGAAGGTGGCAAGCTCTATCCCGCTATCACTGCTCAATGTCATGGTTTGTTCATCTTTGTGTGAGACAATCCAGTTGATAATTTCTGCGCATGGGAAGGCATGGTATCTGCATGCAACCTTGTATAAGCCTGACCATTGGATGCTAAGGTAAACCTGTCGGTTCTCTAAGTCTTCCTTGAATTCCTCTATAAATGTATCCTTGATTTTTGGCCATGTCAATGATTTACCTTTCTCAATGAACAATTGAGTGTCTGCATAAACCTATAAGTGAACTGATGTCTACTCAATTGCTTCCTTGGTACTACTCTCAATGTTTTCCTTTGATGCAGCTCTCTTGGATGCCATGTTAGCTGTAACTGCTAGAGAGATGCTCAACAATTATTGTACCTGTGGGATAGAGAAGACACTGATGACAAGAAAATGTCATCTTAAAGACCAAAGCAACTTCAAGACAAGATCAAGCAACAAACTAGGCTCATGATGGCACAGATTGCGCAATTCTGGTTAACAGAGGTCACTAGCTGACTGTGGGAAATGCGCATTGTGTACTATCAGCAGTCAGTCGGGAAGCTTGGTGACTGGAACTGCAAAATGCACAGTTCATTCTTGCGCCAAGGCCAGGAGAGGCTGTGCATTGCACAGCCTCAATGGCCAACTTGGGAGGCTAGCTCATGGAACTGCACAGTGCGTAGTTGTAGCCAGGATAGGACAACCTCTACGCAATTATAGAAGCCAAGGCAGAGGCCTTGATCTCCCAGATTGCGTAGTACATGCAGTGAAGAGTATGATCCGAGCAAGGGGAGGCCCATATCTACCTAAGGGGAGTGTGAAATCAAGAATATATAAAGGATGGTGTGGTATTGTGTGTAGATCTAACAAAGTGATGATGCATGCAAGTGAAACAAGTGCAGGAATCAATCAAACTGAAGGAAAATGAAGCATGTGAAGAGAGTCGCCGCAATGATGGCTGTCAGTGCAAAAGAGGGAAAAACATGCAACACTTGGGAAAGGAAATCTAAAACATGAATAAACACTTCTACAAGATACAACAAGTTGAAACACCAACAATCATTCAAAGAAACTAGTGAAACAATACTCTCACAAGCTAAACAACAAAAAGAGACAAAAAAAGCAGCAAAAGACTAACAAAACAAAACTCACCCGGAAAAGCAACAACGACTGCACTGAAGGTTCCTTGATCTCCTAGGGAATGCCAGAGCTCCAAGATCGAATGTGAAAATGAGCTCTAGCAGCATCAATTAAATAGATTTGGACAATTTAGGGTTTATGACGCACATGCCAAAAATCAAGGAAAAAGTGACACTTACTGACAGTTTCTAATAATAGCGCAAGTGCCTCCTTCGGGTTGCTAAAAATTGATCCCTATTTTTTAGGGATGCTTTTTTGCTTTTTTCTTTTTTAGGAAAAACTTCCATGCATTGCCTGGAAAGATTGTGCAGTTTTGAGAAGAACCAGGCAACACTCTAGCTCATGCATTGTGCATTTTTTGAGCACAGTGGGTTCTACGTAATTTCTGGGTTGAGTGGCTTTGGGATGCCTCTCATGTCTGTGCAATTTCCCAACTCAAGGTTAGCTACCATCCAGTCTTGCGCATTTCCAGAGCTCAAGGCTCACTATCAGTGAAGGCTTTGTAATACCCAAGAGCAAGGCCAATTGCCCTCAAGAATTGTGTAGTTCTCTAAGTCAAGCCCATAATTGTTGAAATACCAAGTCAAGAGATCGGCTTGTGGGTTAGAAAATGAACTAAGTGAGCAAACACAAGCCAAGATTGAAAAGAATAAATCTCAGTCGAAACACAAGTACCTGGATTATTGCGAGATGAGTTGTTTTGGTTCATAAGGGAGACTCCAAAATGAAGCATGGGAAAAATTTTGGAGGGTGGTTGTAGTCACTACAACATTGGCGACACACTGGTAGAACTCCAACTCTTTGTATGGACCTGGTCTCGTGAAAAGCGAGTCTAGATCTTTTTTAAGTATTGTTCAATTCTTCAATTATCATAGCTTCTTCACTTATCTTGAGTCAAAGATGTAGTCCCTATGATTCTCCTTATCAGTAGCACACATACCAAGCCAAGTCAAACTGATTTTCTTTGATTGGGGATGAGGCGTATATAGATGCACAAGAAAAATAGTTTGTCATAGTTTTATTTTCATCTCTATTATTGTTCTGCTACCAATAGGCCTAGATAGTACCTTGGTGGAGTCACTTCAGGAACACAAGCATCACTCCATTGACAGTGAGCCTAGACAATACCTCGACAGAGTTACTTGCTTCACCTCTTTGCATAGGAAGCCTTTCTCTTCTTTTGCCCTTTATTTTTTTTGGTTCATTTTCATTTTTCATTTTTCAAAGAACTGTGCATAGGCACTTATTTATTTCATGAGGTGTTAGAGGGATCCCGACTTATTGAGAGCAGAAGAGGTTATCCCTTCAGAAAAGGATATTTATATACAACTCTAACATACTTGTTAAGGTTTTCCCCCTCTCCTTACTCTACTTGACTGAGTTGACAAGGGTTAACCAAATATTAAAAACCGATTAGAGTAGGCAGTACTAGTTAAGAGTGCAAACATTGTGATTCCACCATGACTCTCTCTGAAAGGAACGTATTTTCCATCAACGTATCATCGAATAGAAGAAATGCAAGATTCACATAAGAGAGAGAATAGACATATAACCAAGTGTTGATAGTTGTACAAGTTCCTCTTGGATTTCACCCTGCTCATTTAAGAAGCCAAACACAGTTTCATGCAGAAACTAACCTACGGGTGAAAAATAAAATAATCAAGACAAAGCAAAACAAAGTAAGAAAATCATAAAACAAGCAAGAAAAGAAAACACTACTCCTACTCCTAACCTAAGCAGAGCATAGGACAACTCACATAAAGTGATACTTCTAATGCATCCATCGGCGCATTAGTTGGCCCATGTAGGTAGAAGCATGATTGATAATAAAGATATGCAAGCAAACCAATAGAAAAGAAAGATAAAACAAAGCAAACCAATTCATTCGAAGCTTGAATGCATCCACAGAAAAGAAAAAATTGAAAGCACGTGAAAGGCACTCTGTGGATGTATCATGGTGTCCCTTCACATTGCGCGTGGAAGACAATCATGTACACATCTTCGAATTTGACAAATGAGCAAACGTAAAGAAAGAAGAAAACTTCTGCTTCGCAACAACACTTGCTACGTATGACTCCAATTCTTGAGCATTAGGATCGTTTGATTCCAGTGGAGGATGCAAAAACTGTGAAATAGATTGATTTTCAGTGTAAACAATAGAGTAATGAGGAGCTTGGAAAGATTCAACAAATTTCTGATCATAAGTGGAACTAACCTCAAGGCTAAGAGAACCTGACATAACCATCATCTCAGGCTGAAGTTCCTTGACAACTTGAGGAGTTTCCAATTAGCCAGAAGATGGATCATCAAAGACCGTGGCCTAGAAAGATAATAGTAGATAAATCATAATCGTGATTAGATGAATGAATGAAAATATCGCATCATCCATGATCAGAAAACTCAAGATGATGGACAACGACATCCTCATGATCTGACGAATCATAAAGAGGGGATAATGAAAAATGAGAAGTTTCACCCTCTATGTTTTCGGAAATGTAAGATGAGAGACTGGGTGGATTAGGGAAGATATATTTTCCTCTCCCCAATCCCATGTGTTCTGCGAATGATCAAAAATAGAAGCATCCGGAAATGAATTTTCACAAGATGGAATAGAAATGGCAGAATGGTGGAAGATGTTAGCATAAAGAGGACGAGGAGCGGACAGAAGGAGTTCCTCATTCATCGCAGATTCTTATTCAGACTCCCACACATACTCATAAAAAATGATAGCGCATGTTGGTTGTTCAACACTAACTCCATCCAGTACTTGATCCTCATGAAAATCACATGTGAGATCCGAGACAGATGAATGCAACACACCAAAATCCGTAGGATCAAAGGGACCAAAGGATGGAGGTAGAGGAGATAAGACCACATGACGACCATCGTTACAATCCAAAACTGCTAAAAAATCTTGAGCAGCTAGGGTAGGAGGAGATGGTGACAGAACAACAAGTGGATTCTCAACTTCTGCCACCTCGACCTGCAGATCTAGAGATTTTTTATGAAAGGGGACGAAGGGTCACTTGGGACAACAACCTTGTCTGTCTAAGATTTAGAAGCTCTAACACTAAGGTATGTTGGGAGAAGTTCGAAAGATTCTAACTCATGTGGATTCTCAGAAATGTGAACAAGACACTGAAATATTTCCTCCAAAAATACCCTATCAACTTCATCTTCAATAAATTCATAATAGTAGTGAAGAAAACAAGCATGAAAATATTGAAGAGATTCGTCAAGTGATCTTCACAATTTTAAATTTTTTTATTAAGTGCTTTACGGTCATAAAGAACGAAAGCATAAAATAATTCTTTAAACAAGAGATCAAAACAATGTATAGAGGCTGCAGGAAATGTGTGACGCCATTGCTTTGTGCGCCCTTCGAACGTGAAAGTGAACAACCCACAGGAAATGTCATCTGAGGGGGCATAATGGCTGTCACAAAAGCCAACAAAAGAAACTATGTGCCTAAACAAGGGTGTTCCATTGTCACCATTGAACTTAAAGTCATCTATAATACTCATCGACACTTCAAAATCAATAGTATGAGAGAGACATGTCAGGTTATGATTTCAATACAAGTCATGAAATATGTGAAGAAATTCAAAACGGACTTCTAGGGCTCAGATTGTCATATGGCCCTCCTTCTAGCTCCAGAAATGTTGACAGTGTTGGACCCGCCAACATTTAAGGAATCTCCCCTATATGAAGTTTCAAATAGACCCAAAACCATTTGGAGTAGGAGTCCTAGTAGCGAGTGGTAGTTTAATTCCTTAACCACAATAGCACGTAGAGGTAAGTAAGATAAATTTGGGTGAGAGCAAGTGTGTGACCCTATGGAGAGTCAAGCGCGATGCATGAAGGTTTTAACACGTGGAGGGGAAGAGGAAGTGCGCCCCTTAGAAGCCTGTAATAGTACATAGTTTGAAATGAACACATGAGAGGAATAAAATTACAAAATAAAATGCAGAATAATCCACAAATTAAAGTGATGAGTTAATCCAACAACACACATTCAACAGGATTTGTACAATTGCATATAAAGTAGTTGATAAGCAAATGTGTAAGTTAAAAAACATGCATTGCTAAAGCAACCAGAATAGTCCAACTACAATAAAAATATATGCATGAAAGCGTGTTGGCTCTAATATTATTATTAAATGTGAAAGTTCCATCCATATGTACACCATCAATGACCACTAGCCTCAATAGTGGAACATTACAATCAAGAACACCTACTCATCCAAATAAGTATACTCACTCTACGCTATGGAGAAGCCAAGGCTCTTCACAACACTCCCAAGCCTTCTCTAAGCCTTGGGAGAGCTGCTCATAGTTCTAGATCAACATCCAGACCTTTTCTTTCTCCAGCTCTGCCTGTAGCTTCAACTTCTTGGCTAAGTGAATCAGGGCGTCTTTGTACTGCATTATCCATTCTTGCGCATGGGTGATGACATCATGTATGTTTTTGAGAGTTTGAAAAAACTCTTTGCTCCATTTTTGTAGGCCATGCACATGGACAACTGCTTAATGCATGGTAACAAATCCATCATAGAGCTTTTGCATGGTACTCTCAAGTGTTGATACTTCAGCAAGTATCACTTTCCTCATCTCCCCCATTGCGGAAACTGCATTCTGCGATGATGCTTGGATTTGTTCTACCTCTTGCCTGGAAGCCTCCAAGTTCTTTGCTAGTAGTTCATTCTCGACCATCAACTACTCAACATTTGAGCTTGTTGCTCCTACATAGGCCAAGCTAGCTTTGACAAGGGCAGTTGGATGCTACATACTATCTGATATTATCACACTTTCCTTGATGAATGTAGGTGATGCATGATCATCTGGGAATTTCTTCCTCTATGCCTGTATAATTCTTTTATGAAACTCGTCAAATGATAGATTGTACACATCCATGACCAAATCATCATCAAGGAGAACAACTTCTCCTTACTCGCTCGGGACTGGTTCTGAAACTAGAGGTGGCAGAGACTAAGAAATTACCTCTAGTGCTCTCGACATAAGGTCAATTTCCTCATTCTATGTCTCTTGCTCCAACTCCATGTATGTCACTTTAATTAGTTTCTCAATTTTTTGAGTAAACTCCCGATCCTGCATGTGTTCACCCTCTTCTTCAGTTGCTAATTGTTCCGACTCATCAACCTGTATGGGCATTGTTTGATCTGTCATCATGCCTTGCCTTTGTTCCTCTTCCTATTTCTTATTCTCTTCTCTTTCTCTCCTCCTCATCTCTTGTTCTTCCTTCAACTTCTTCTTTGTCTCCTACAGCTTCAGTTGTGCTTCCTGCATCCTCTACTTTTCTCTCTTCCTTCACTTTTCTCTCTTATCCACTGCTCCCTCTTTTCTTCCGCTACCAAATTTTCTTTCTCTATGATAGGATCTACCCTCATCCTACAACTTTCTCTACCTTTGGGCTCTCATAAATCTTCCTCTTTCCCTTGTCCTACACAGGATTGTTGCCTATTGTTGATGTTTTTTTTGTTTCCTTTGTTGCTACTATCTTTAGAGAAACTTTCCAAGTTGTTGTTATATTGACCGACTCATGGAGTTTGGAGGCATTGTAATAGTACCTCCAAGGGTCCTCCTCTGGCCAATGACATGCCCCATGGATACATGGAAAATACACCCTCGCACAATGGTCCTTGCAAATATTGTGGGGTCATACAGATTAAAGTTTTTGGTGTCAAATGCGAATTCCACTATCTCCTTGGCCTCGACATCTACATCCTTCAAGCTCTTAATGTCGTATAATTCGATCCACAAAGGAAGAGTGAGCCATTACACTTTCTTCTTCCTATGCAGTCCTGCTGACAATGTTGGGATATTCCGACACATAGGAAATAATTAAGTATTACTTAGTCTAGTGTATAGTTAGGTAAAGTGTGTTTATTTAGTATAATTTTTGTAACTTACAATCTGATAGTGACAATATGTTCTAGACATGAAGTGATTTGATGGTTCATTCTCTCCTCGGTATTACCGACACTTGATATGTGGCTTAGCACCCGATTGGTCCATGATATCTATTTAAAGAGCATGGAGGGTCATTTATCTTATGATCATTCATGAGACAAGCTTATGTAAAATTTCGTTATTTTACATTAATAAATTGCCTGAAGTGGTCGCGTTGGCTCAGGTTGTGGACTATTTCCCTCTTTGATGGTTTTAACATTGTCAAGAATACTGGTGTACTAATCTTTGATCTGTTTGTGAGCGGTTTTCTTTAGTGTTCAATCTAAGGAAGTTACTCTGTAAATTCCTACATGGTATCAAAGCTATTCTAGGGCTGCATCCATTGGTGATCCAAATCCGAAGCCAGTATAACTACATCCAACTATTGTTTCCTAGATCTAATATTTCTGATCGCTTTCGAGTCGAGATGACTGCTCTATTGTGTTAGGAGCATATGTTCCAGTGAGTAACCCATTTTGTTTCACAGAAAAGGTTTTCGGTAGCCCTAGGTACGTCATTTTTAAGATCTGGAGTATATAGTATTTATTTGCAATTATAGTTATTTATCTCTCTCTTTATTTCAGTTTATAGTCTTTTATAATTTTTTTATTACCGGATCTATACCTTTCATTTCTTCTTATGCTCTTTGCCCCATGGCTCTGTGCGATCTACGCAAACCAGAAACAGAAAGAAAAGATTTTTCTCATGCATATGCTCTTTTTCGTCACATCTTAGTGTTGGGTTGTGTTATATTCTTTCCACGACTAGCCCATGTAGTTAATCGGGGGGGCGGAGCACCCCCTTCTTTATGCCGATTGTGTAGCAAGGGGGAGACATAGGGGGTTTGAGGTGTACCCATAACCCCACTTTATGGGGTTCGGGGCATCGCCCCAGAAAATTTTGGTTTTGGACCCTATGTTAGGTTTGGCGGACCCACCTATGGTTTTGTGCATGATTTTCGCACATGTTTTTTGGACACAATGGTTTTCAATCCATGGTTTTGGACGCAATGGTTTTCGGTCTATGGTATTGGATGCTTCAGCATGTATAAATATGTATTGTAACATTGAAAGGAACATAATGAAAAATCAAGCTGGTAGTCCCGGTTTTTGGATCCAGTGGGAAATCTCTGTGTATATGTGTTTTATGTGTTATGCTCTAGCATTGTTTATTTTTTTCTGTGATTTAGAATTCGTATGCAGGTAATTTCTATACGGGGTTAAAACCTACACTGTAGTGAGTCAAGAAAGATGAATGAGAGGTTCTAACACATTGGGGGTGAGATGAGTGCACCCCTTTGCAACCTGTAGCAGTTCTCAGATGAGAAGGCAACACACGAGCGAAGATGCATCACAAGCTAGAAAGCAAATCAGTCGGCAATCCAAAGTGATGGTTAAACCAACAACACATCTACAAAAAGATTCATATAATTGCATATGAAGCAGTTCATACACAACTATGTAAGTTAAACAACATACATTGCTAAGAAGCTAGAATAGTTGAACTACAATAACAACATATGCATGAAAATGTGTTGGCTCTTATTATATAAAGAAGTGTAAGTCTCAATCATACAATACATCCATGTAAACCTACTAGCCCCAATAGTGAAACGTTCCATCCACATCTGCCTGCTCCTCCAAAGAGATGTACTAGCTCAGTGAAGGGAGAAGCCAAGGCATGTTACAATACTATCCAAGCTTTCTCCAAGATAGTCTTATCAAAAGATTGGCTAACCAAAAGCCTCTATAATGAGTTATGAGGGACTATTTATAGCAAAGGGTGGGGTGGCCCTTGACGGTCCCCTTTGTGACTGTTCAACTACCCTCATGACTCTTCACCTACTCTAT